>JABUQX010059656.1:37500-40091 GCA_015478945.1 Trachelipus rathkii | reverse complement strand
CTGTTGCTGTTGCCTCTGACATGAGGTCTTCCATGCCAGAGACCCTTCGTTTCCCGAACGCTGTGTACAGTCCTTACCTAAATGATCCCCTTGGCAATAAGGACACGTTATTTGGGGTTTAGCAGTTTGTCCTCCCCTATTTGGGCAATTTCCTACCTGGTGACCTACTTCCTTACATCTCAAACACCGGTTTTGCTCCAAATAACATTCCTCAATCAAATGGCCTCTCTTGCCACAATACATGCACAAGGGCCGAGTCCAGCAATCACCCATGGTGTGACCCCTCTTTTTACAATGAGTGCAGCTAGGAACTGATGAACCATTGTTATTATTTCGCTGTTGATAACCTTGACTTGATCTTTGCCCATTTCTAAATTCTCTAGTTGGAATGTTTCCTGCCGGTGGACTATATCTTTGCGGTGTATGATTGTTGTTAGCAATTCTTTGAGGTACCTCTCTGGGAACCACGGCAGCAGTCTGGTAACTTTCTACATAACCCTGGGGTGACGATTGCATCTGGGTCCGCCTACAACAACACATTCCCTCATAATTACTGTACGTGTGGGGCGCTTGCTGGTTCGACGAAGGTATGGTGGACATTTGCATTGACTTTGTTAAGTCGATTACTTCCATGACCTGATTTTCTTTCTTCGCTTGTCCTCGATAAACTTTGTCCACCATAATCACTAATTGTTCCCAGGGAATCCGACAACCTTGAGTAATTTCCACTCCCATCAACGCATCTTCAACTCTGATCTTAACCGTTTCTGGCACGCTATCCATAAACTTTTCTCTGACGATGGGCATTTTCCTTACTTCATTTCCAGGGAACGCTCGCTGAGCCAACCCCAGCAATCGCAAAGCAAACAGCGGGACATCTTCTCCATCGAACATTTTGGCCTTATTAAACTCAGCTGGCTCAGTATTGGTTTTTTTCTTCAATTGTTCTCGGAACCACTGCAACAGTTGGGATTTTACTAATCCATACTCAGCTGATGTGGCAGCAACGATGTTATACGCTTCCAAGGCAGAGCCCTGGAGGTGATTTCCCAACAATGCAACCATCCCCTCTGCTGATCCAGGATACTGTGTTTCACAGAAATGCTCAAATCTATCAAAGAATTGCACCATAGTCTCACCCGTCTCTAATCTAAATTTCCCTGGTGGTATTACTTTCTTGGGCTTCTTGTCGACCCCCATTGAAGCCAACAATGTGGTCATTTTGTCCATCAGGTCGCTATTCTTTTTTAAAATGTCCTGTAGGAATTTCGACTCCACAGTCACCATTGTAGGACCCGGGACTCCATTCTGACTATTCGCTGACTCATTTTGGTTCTGATTTGGTGGTTGATGAACATGATCGTTCTTAGGAATATTTTCTCCATTGGTCTGTTCCTTTTTGTCGTCTTCCACCAACTCATTCATGCCGTCAGTCATGCTGACTTCTGTTGGTGATAACAGTGGCGTCTGAGCTCAACTATACTCAGCGCAGAGCTAGTCTTCTCCTCAGCAGAACAACTACGCTCTGCTACCACTTTATGTGGCAGGTTTTCACTCCCACCACAATAGAAACGAAAAAAACCTCTACTCACTAGTCTCCACTCCTAAGTGAGTTCTGATTCTCTTCAAGAAGGGCACGATACTGGGGATGATGTCTCCTCGAAGTCCGCGCAATCTTCTTTATTCTTGTGCTGTGGGATAAAAAATATAATTGAAAGGCGCAGTGGAATTTTATTGTTGTCGTTCGTTGCTCTGCTAAGTGAACTATGCTCTTTTTACCTTGCTATATTATTATTCTGGTATTTCCAATCTTTTCTCTTTCTCTTCACGATTTCTACTTCGACTTATCCTTAATCTGCTTTAGTTGAATTTTTTTTTCTTAATAATCTTTTGCTTTATCTTTTTCTTTTATCTTCTCTTCTTTATTTCTGTTAACAATAAATCAGCTGAATTATTATTTTTCGCAATGGGAAATTTATATAATCAAGTTAAATCTTCGTGAATATTGATTGGAATACTCACTGAATAGTATGAACCTCCTTCTCCCTCACTCCTCACTAACTCACCAAACACTTATCAGCTGCAGGTGAATAAGAGAGAGGTGCATTATTTATTTCAAAAAAATTTTTATTAAACAAAAAGGTATTAGAAATTATGGTATTTACAAAAGCGCAATGAACCTTATATCAAAAATAATAGGTATCTATATCCATATATATGCGTATACACATATATATAGATATACCATATGAAAAAAAACTTTATGATATTTATATATGATAATTATATAGGATAAATAATAAATAATACTTGATAAGATAATAATACGTCTTTTCAGTTCAAATATGAGGTTTTCATAAAAAAAAATATAGTATAGATTTCTCTTTGTTAGATGATACTTCTGTTCATGTTTTGGATGGATGAATGAAAGATGAAGATGAGGGTGGGCAAAAATGAGGATGAAAGGTGAAAAAAATGTAAAAATGAACGTTAGTCGTTATTTCTGGTGTAATGTAGTGTTTATATTAGTATGGTATAATGGGTTTGTTTATAACTTCCCCTTTTCCCTTTTAAATAGTAGAATTAGGCTC
>JABUQX010059656.1:0-35000 GCA_015478945.1 Trachelipus rathkii | reverse complement strand
TTTTTTGATTTTTTTTTTTTTTTTTTTTTTTTTTTTTTTTTTTTTTTTTTGCAGTTTCCTCGGTAAAATTTTGCCAGGATTCCAGCAATGTATTCCTTTTCCCGGTAGCTGTTGTAGTTTTGAGATAAGGATTGTGGCTCTTCTAGAGGCTGGCATATATATATAAAGATATAGCAGTATATATATATATATATATATATATATATATATATATATATATATATATATATATATATATATATATATATATATATATATATATATATATATATATATATATATATATATATATATATATATATATATATATATATATATATATATATATAGTCTATAAAATAGAATATCTTCAGAGAGGAGAGGCGGTAAATCTTTTTGAAATAGCCAATAAATATCCCTTAACGTCATAGATGAATCATATGTCATACCTCTCAAGCCATACCACGTGAAAAGCACAATTTCAAATGCTAATAAGCATAATAAGTATAGCATAATGCTAATAAGGTGATGTCACGAATTTTAACAATTAGAAAATAGTTTTTATAGATTCTCTGGATTGTTATAATTTTTTTTTATAAAAATGAAATTTAATATTTAATTTAATATCCGCCTTCCCAGAAAAGAAGGCATCTCGGAACAGATTTCTAATCTAATGCTTCTATATCACTGTTTTTGAAAACTCTGTGCTTATTTAAATCGACAGGGAGGGTGGTTGGAGCACCTGCTGTGGCTACATGGCATTCTGCTTGGATGCTCTTAAGCTACAGGAGCAACCAACCAAAGTCATTAAAGCCGAAATGGCACAACATGCTTGTTGCGACAAATTTGCAATAATATGACGAAGAAAAATACCGCGCCAGGACTGAACCATCGACAACAGCGTCGCCGTTAGATAATGTACAGGAAGCTCTACCACTAGTCCCATCCGCCTTCCAAAAAAGACATATCGGAACAGTTTTCTAATTTACTGCTCCAATATCACTGCTTTGAAACTCGGTACCTATTTAAATCGACAGGAAGGTGGTTGGAACACTGCTGTGGCTGCTATGGTACTTTGCTTGGGTGCTCCTAAGTTACAGAGCAACCAACCAAAGTCAAGTAACGCACGCCGAAATGGGCACGACATGCTTGTTGCGGCAAATTTGTACAATAAGACGAATATAAATTTCACTGCGCTAGCAGGCCTCGAACCATCGACAACAGCGTTGCCGTTAGACAATGTACAGGAAGTTTCACAGTCACTTGTCCGATCCACCTTCCCAGAAAAAGATGGCATCTCGAACAATTTTCTTATATATTGTTTCGAAATCACCGTTTTGAAACTCAGTACTTATTTAAATGGACAGGAGGGGTGGTTGGAACAATTAAGTTAGCTGGGCATGGCATTCTGCTTGGGTATTCTTGGGTAACAAGAGCAACCAATCAAAGTCAAAGAACGCCGAAATGGGCACAACATGCTTGTTGCAACAAATTTGCAAAATAAGACAAAGAAAATTTCACTCGCGCCAGGACTCCGAACCATTGACAACAGCGTCGCCATTTAGACAATGTCCAGGAAGCTCTACCACTAGTCCGATCCGCCTTCCCAGAAAAAGAAGGCATATCGGAACAGTTTTCTAATCTTCTGCTCCGATACCACTGCTTTGAAACTCGGCACTTATTTAAATCGACAGAGGGTGGTTGGAACACCTAAGCTGGGGCTACATGGCCTTCTGCTTGCGTCTCTTAAGTCACAGGAGAGCAAACTCAACTAAAGTAGTTACTAAATGGCACAATATGCTTGTTGTAATTAATTATGTAATGATACTGAGAATAACTTTTATCTCACAAGACTCGAACCATTGACAACAGCGTCGCCGTTAGACAATGTGCAGTAGGCTCAACCACTAGTCCGATCCACCTACCCGGAAAAAGATGGCATCTCGGAACAGTTTTCTAATCTCCTGCTTCGATATCACTGCTTTGAAACTCGGTAATTATTTAAACTGGAAGGGTGTTGGAAACTCATATATCTATATCTATATATACATATATTTATATATATATATATATAGGAGAGAGTTATATATATATATATATATATATATATATATATATATATATATATATATATATATATATATATATATATATATATATATATATATATATATATATATATATATATATATATATATATATATATATATATGAGAATAAATATTTTTTGCTGTCTGAAAAAGAAATAATATTTCTAAATGTTTATTCTTGCTTTTCTAGCACTTCATTTTTTCTTACATTAGATCACAAAGAATTCATTAAAAAAAAAACGAACAGTTTTTTTTTTCTAAAATTTGTAACAACTCTGCATATAAAATCCTTAACAGAATAACGCTTATTTTAAATGCTTTTGTATGATGTAAGGTGGTGTCACACGTGATTTGATTGTTTTTATTTCAAATATTTTGAAAGTGCTTTTCAGAGATTGTCCCAAAAAAACTTTTAGAAAATAAAATTTGAAATAAAGTGTCTAAATGAAATTTATTACTACACAAAATAGGAGTATTTTAGTGAAAACGCATTGAAATATCTTGAATACAAAAGATTTTATTGCCATTTTGTGGAAAAGCCCCGAAAAAAAAATTTCTCCCCCCCCAAAAAAAAAAAAAACTAACAGTTTTTTTTAGCTTTTATTTCAGACGAAGATATCCGGCCACCTCCCTGAATCTTCGAAGAAATCGGATTTTGAGGATAAAGTCTCCCCTTAAGGTACAATATTTTGTTTGGTTTGTTATTTTATTATTATAGCAACTAAGTATACATAGATAGTTCGGTATTTTAATAAATAATTATTAACGACTTCAGAAACCAAATTTCAATCGCGTGAGTGAACCTTTGCTTCACTTACCGTCACAGTAGTAGTATATATATATATATATATATATATATATATATATATATATATATATATATATATATATATATATATATATATATATATATATGTAAGAAAGAAAAGAAATTTAAAGAAATGGCTGACAACCGTACCTATGAGGAATCTCAGCAAAAGGCCCTAGCGGACCTTTTGACGAGAGAAGAAGTGGAAATAGCTCCTGATGATAAAAAATCAAAGGTCTCTGACCTAAATCGTATAATTAAAAATTCGGCTGATAAGCCTACAGTTAACAATAAACAGAATAAACAGAAAAGTATCAGTACGCAACACTTGAATCTTTCCGATACAGAGACAGTAAATAATATAATTAAACAGTTTCAACAGGATAAAGATGCACTTGTGAATACATTAGCTAAAAACAATATACATTTAGATGAACACAGACAGCATGCTACACCTCACATAAGTCTTGACCAATACCTAGAAGACAATAAATCTTTATTAGATGATGACACATCACAAGAAGACCAAGAATACTCAGATATTGAACACTCAGAACAGAAAACAGAAAAACAGAGGGAAGAATATTCCCAAAGTACACATCCAGTACCTAAAAACAGATCACCCAGACAAGTTCAAACACAAAAACATGAAAGAAAAGAAAATAACTTAATTGACCTTGACACTGAAATTAAAAACTCTCTACTTAAACCACCTTCACAAAACCATTATAATGATAATTATACACAGTCTCAAAACAGATCTCATTATAAACATGCGCAGACACCGCCACAGACACAGTCACGGACACAGAAATTTCAAGGGTTTGAACCAGAGGATTCATATGAATATATGGGTCCTGGGTTGAAAAAACGCTTGGATTCAATGGAAGAAGCCATATTACTCTTGACACAATTAGTCAAGAACTCACAAAAACTAAAAGTTGTTGATCCGGGAAAGTATAAATACGAGACGGATCAAAACTTCCTCGTTTACCTGAAGGATTTTGAAGCCTACTGTAGTCTTCATTATCCCAAAGCGCCTCACCAATGGTTACGTCTTTTAGGTCGTCAATTGGAAGGCAGCTTTGCTAAACTTTACCAGATCCTTACTAAAGACGACAGAGACTATTTTTCTGTTAGAGATACACTAGTGAGTTGGTATCAAACAGAAGAAAAGCGGAAAAACGAGTATAAGCTTAAAGCTTATTACTCCGCACACAGAGAGAGTGGTGAGAGTATCAGAATGTATGCTCTGAGGTTGGAAAGGCTAGCCAGACGAGCATATCGTGGCTTAGACATGAGGGAGCACGATTCCTTACGGACTGCTTTCCTCTGTAGTCTTCCACCTTATATAGAGAAGAGTGTTAGGGAATACATCAAGATGAAAGATAATGATAGTGATGTGCGCACTCCTTGGGAAAAGATCGTGGGTTTCGCCGACTCTCTTCGAATCAGACAACACTGAGTTTCCTAATTCCATCGAACAATCCTCAACAGAACACTTAAAAAAGCCAACTCACTCACACAAACCACATTCCAAGACAGTTAATTTAAATGAGACACTAGAATCAGTAATTGAAATAAATACAGTTGTTCCTAGTTGGACAGAGGTTTTTCAGAATAAAACACAGAACAGAACAAATAAAACACAACCTCGTCAATCACAAAACCAATCGTAATCCTCCAAATAAAACAAACGGTTCCCGATTCTTTAGGGATAACAGTAACAGACAACAACAAAATCGTCCACCACCACAGCACTACACTAACCCTAGGGCGAATACAGATAGGAAACAGATGGTGTGCGAGTATTGTGAGTATCGGGGACATCAGATGAGTGAATGTTACAAGTATCTGGGAATATGTGCGTACTGTAAGAAAAAGGGACATATAAGGGCTGATTGTCGCTCTATTAAATCACCTCGTTCATCACCCACTATGGAAAGGAAGATAACTTGTCCTTTCTGTCGTGGACCTCATCCAGGCATTAGATGCCCACAGAGAACACCTCCCCTGGATGACCACAACAGACCCATAAAACAGATTATTCATAACAAATCCCCACAAAACACTAACCAGAATAAAACAGAATACAATAGTGGGAAACCACTTCCTCCCCGAAAGTATTTCGATCCTTGCATTTACTGCAATCGGTCTCATTATGAAGGCCGATGTAAAGGAGCTGAAGAAGCTCAGGCTATAAATTCGGGAAACGACCGAACTCCCCGGGACTGAGTCCCCTGGTGGAGGCTGTTAATGAAAATGACTCAGTCATAGAAAAAGAAAAACCCTTACATGACCCCCAGATCTTAATTGACCCTTTAGTTTCAGTTTCAAAGACCCCTGAAATATCAATTCCCTTAGAAAAGAAGGAAGAACATTCAACACCTATCCCTTCCCTTGACTCTCCTGTGTTGAAGGAACCTTCTATAGAATTAGCAGATAAAGTACGAACCGTACATATAAACCTTATTCCTTCAGTAAATGACCCTTTAATAGTTCCTGTTTCATTCAGTTCACTTAGTTCTGGATCGTATGGATGCATGGTGGATAGCGGGGCTGGAGTAAGTTTAATCAGTACAGAGATATTTTCTTACACCTTAAAAGACATTAAATTACTTCCTTCATCAGAAATAAATGTAAATTCCATCAGTGGATTGTCCCGTGACCATGTAGTCCCCATAGAATCATACATTGAAATACCCTTACACTTGAAACACATTTCATTTCAAAACCAATTATTTTCCTAGTTGTCCCCCTAGAACATATGCCAGCACCAATGATACTGGGTGCCGCAGCCCTGAGAGATAATCACATATTACCTGATCTTACAAAAAGACAATTAATACACAGGGCAGGGGGGTCCATAACACTCATTGCCACAGATCAAAGTTCATCTATTCCCTTTTATAAATGCGTGAATGTGTATTCTGTGAGTATTCCTCCTTTTTCATGTCGAATGGTAGAAATTAAGGGGCCAAATGACTGTTCGTTAGATCTCGTGGGATTCAAGGGGGGTACTCATAATAAGGGTAAACTTATATCAGTTTCAGGGGTATTAGAAATGACTTCTTCAACAAAACATGTGGCACTTATTAATACTTCTGAGAGAATGCAGTATGTAAGAAAGGGCACCATAATGGGTCAGATATTTTCTCTAAAGGAAGAGGAGTGTTCACCACCACCGAAAATATACTCTGTCCATACAGATTCTTCTGAAACACGTAGGGAAACATGGACACCCGAAAAATTGAAAGAAGAATTCCATTTTTCTGAAATTCCTTTTAATGAACAACAGAAAGAAGACCTCATTAAAGTGTTGATGAAACATCAGGCTACTCTTAGTTTTGGTGACCATGACGTGGGTGTGGCCACTAACATTTCTCACTCTATTGAGGTGGAAAGCTCTTGCCCTGTCAGGTTGCCAGTTTGTCGATTCCAAGGACCACTAGCTCAGGAAATAGAACAACAATGCAAAGAATTGCTAGAACAGGACATAATACGTCCTAGCAAATCACCATATTCAGCACCAGTGGTTCCAGTCAGAAAACCAGATGGAAAGTTAAGACTTTGCATCGATTATCGTAAACTTAACGATGTCACCAAAACAGATTCCTTTCCCTTGCCCAACTTAATCGACATGATATATAATATGCATGGAATAGGTACTTCACAACAATGGATCTTGTTCGGGGATACTACCAGGTTGAAATGGAGCCTGATAGTATAGAGAAAACAGCATTTTCCACCCCCTTCGCGCAATATGAGTATCTCAAGATGCCCTTCGGCGTTAAAAACGGACCTGCAACGTTCCAACGGGGTATGATGCTTGCTTTATCTGAATTACCTTGGGCAAATGTCATGGTGTATCTAGATGACATAATCATACTCAGTCAAACCATAGAGGAACATTTACACATGTTGGACAAGGTTCTAACGGCCTTAGAGAAAAATGGATACAAATTAAAACCGAGTAAGACTCGCTTATGCAGAACAGAAGTGGAGTTTTTGGGACATCATGTGTCAAACAACGGAATCCTTCCTCTACATAAAAACATTCAAGGAGCCTTAGAGTTCCCTGTACCTTCTACAGTTAAACATCTCAGACAGTTTCTAGGTATGATAAACTTCTACAGAAGACACATCCCAAACTGCTACCAAATCAGCAAGCCCCTGTCATGCCAAACTGGGGGAAAGACCGTAAACTGGACCCCTGAGTGTCAGGAGGCTTTTGAGACTCTAAAAAAGGCCCTAGTAAATCCTCTCTTGTTAGGTTTTCCAGACTACAGTCCAGATGTTTCCCCAATGGAATTACATGTGGATGCATCAAATATCGGCGCTGGTGCTTGTCTTTCACAGGTTCAAAATGGGGTAACTAAGCCAATCGCATTTATTTTGATGTCCTTCAATGGCTCAAAGGAACTACGGGGTCATCGATAAGGAGTTGACAGCTTTGCGTTGGGCGGTGAAGTCTCTTAGACCATTCCTTCGTGGAGTTAGATTTGTGATATATACGGATCATATGCCGCTTATATATCTACAGAACATGAGTTTAGTTGATGGTAGATTAGCTCGAACAATGGAAGAACTATATGAGTTCGACTTTGAGATCAGACACATTTCCGGTACCCAAAATGTAGTTGCCGACGCACTCTCTCGTTCCCCCATAGGGGAAGATTCTGACCTGTTAGAGGAAGCTTCTATGATGGAGTTTATCCCCGAAGGGTATTTCCCAATAGAAATCTCCGGTGGGGGTGACTCCCTGTATAAATGTTTTTCAATGTTTTTGTATGGATTAGTGAATCGTCATATGGAAGTGCGAAAGACTATAGTGAAAGAGCTACAGAACCATTCTTCTAAATATAAATTAACTGGGAAACAAATACAGAAAAAAATTAGATTAATGGGTTTCCCGGCCAATTACCACTACCTGAAGTTATTACAGCCTTTACTGAACTTTATAAAACACCTGTACACATTTATTATAATTCTTCAGTCCCAATTATCCACGGATCCAAATATAAAGGTGAACCATGTTATCTGAAATGCTTGGGAGGTATACACTACAATTATTTAATGTCCACTCCCCCTAATACTTCTGAATAAATATTCAAAAATATTTTGTTTTGTTTTTACAGACACAGATATTATTCATATAATACATAATACACAAAACACATTAAAGATATTTGTTTTACAGTACCATATTCACATGTTTAAATTACATAACACACAGAGCCATGAACATAAAATACAATTTTTGTTATTAACGGATGAATTATACTTACAAATTCAACTTATTTACACTGAAAAAAAAAAAAAAATAGAACATATACACATCTGATAAATTGATAAAAGGGAAAAAGTGGGAAGGGAAGTATAAAATTACCACTTATAAGTGGTATTTCCTCTGTCATATTCTGATTCTTCTCTTCTACCTTCTTCTCCCTTCTACCTGATTTTTTTTTTTGCTTTTGACTTAACTTAACTTAATAAAGATTCTAAAATACTCTTACTTATCCTTCAACTCTGTACTCATCCCCTCTTCTCTATTATCTCATCTGCTGCTTGCCTACCAGATAAATGATTTTTTTTTTGATGAACTTTAGAAAAGGCCTAAATAAAGTACTAACCCCATGAAGGGTTAGCCACCAAATAACTGCAAATGGTCTTAGACCTCACTAAAATAATATAATAAATACTTAAAAATTTATAAACTTAATCGTTTATAAATTTTTTAACTGTGCATGATAACACCACGAACCAATCATTGTAGCATGCTGGTAATTCATGCATGACACAATTGATTGGGGGCTGGCTCCCTGTTATTATTTTAGTTACAGATCTGTTTTCTCTGCTGACTGTCGGAAAGGTAACATCATACTCACTGTAAGTAGGAATCATAAACACCGCAAAGACTACAAAGAAACTGTAAGTATACTAAAATTACGATACATACATGCTATATATGTGAAAACATATATAACATGTATGTGTCGGTTGAGTAATGAATAAACAAATAATATAATATTATTATATTAATAATATTATATTCCAATAAATAAAATTGATCCATCATTTTACGGTTATATATAAAGGAAATGGCCCACAAATTATATACTGAGATGTAGCTTATGTTAGCGGAATTGTCAGCCATTTCTTTGAATATGCAAACAGAATGTACAAAAGATATGAAAGAGGAGTAAAAGGGAAGGGATGGATAATTTAATCAGAAAATGATTACAAAGGCACAAAGGCATTCAATATATTTATATTTAGAATTATTTTATTTGAACTTTTGAATTTTTAGTATTATGCTAAATTATGAAATTTAATGAAATTTACCTAATCTAATGATATAATGATATTGTTTTAAAATGGAATTAATTTTTTCTAATGAAATAATAATTTATTATTTATTGATTTAATAATTTTATATGGATTTATTAATTATTGATTTAATACTTTATCTTTGTTCTTTGCTGGGAAAAGTTTCTAATGCCTGTTTCACCTATCTTTCCCACATATTCCTTTCTCTCTTTTCACATACAACCACCTCTGCATTTTAAGTTCAATTGAACCTAACCTAGATCATGCAGAGAAAAATATCAGAAAAAGCAAAAATTAAAAAATTAAAAAGTTATCTCTTTGTCAATTTAAAATATTAAAATAATTAACTGTTAATTTTCTGATATAATTAAAAGTATAAAATTTTTGTTTATCCTAACTTGCACAAGAAATGAAAAACAGACACAGAATCCTTGGTTCAAGCAACACCCCTGAACACAGGTAAACCTTCCATCCTCTCATTCGCCGCTGGTTTTAACCCTCACTGACTTGGATGTTTCTCCCTCGTCAGAAAATTAAGCGGGGGTTTAGACTTAGCGGGGGAGGATGTAAGGGGGCCTGTTACACCCTGGTTTATATAATTTTAATACATCAGTCAACTGATAGTTATACCTACTTTAGGGTATAACTAACCATTTTGTAAATTGAAAGTTAAAACCAGGACGTTATTATTTTGTTTATCTTATTTATATATTATTCATCTATCAATTTTATTTATTTATACTGTATTTATTTTTCAACTTCATAATATCAGCATTTATCTTTAATGTTCTTCATTCTTCTTTTGTAAATATAAAGCTCCAGATAATATTATATATTACATACATCAGTTAGTAGAATCACATACCTGTCTCTTTTTGAATGAATGGATTGAATGTCCTTACACATCACTCTCGAGGTGAGTTATATATATTTTTCTATGATTATAGTTTTATAGTTTGTAAGATGTTTATCATGTGCGATATAAACCTGATACTCAAAGATAAAATGTGATAAAAAAAACGTTCAAATGATATTACAGCTAAGTGTCAAGACATCATTCTTCCTACTCCCAAAGTGAATAAAAGAAACTAAAAATCCCCTCTTTGCAAATTAAGGGTGAGGAAAACTGTTCTTTTCTTAATATAAAATAAGAAATAAAATATAATAAACTATTTTAACCAGTGAATTATAATATTATATATATATTATAATTCTAGGGTCTCAGTCTAGGGTCTCACTCTGGGGTCTCAAATTAGGATCTCAAACTGGAATCCCACTCTAGGGTCTCAAGCTATTGGCTCAATTACGAGATCTTGTGAAAATTGCTCCTACCCCAAAAGTGATACTGTTTAGTGCCTTTCGAGTGGAAAATTACAAAAACTTTAGCAGTCCGTCTTAACCACAGCATAGTCTGCAGCTATTACTGTGTGAGATGACTGCATTCATTTGAAAACATTTAAGAAAGCGCACTAAATAGTTACCCCTATCAGTTACATACCTCATGAGCAAGCCCAGAAATCGAATCAGAACTTTTATTCAATAAGAAATTAAAATGATGTCTTAAATGATTACGATTAATCTTAAGTTAAGTTTATGTCTAAATTCTATTATGAATATTTGTACACTTTGTATATACGCGTAAATGATTGTCTGAAAGTTTAATTCCTTAAACACAAACTACACTCCAAGTAAAGTAAAGTCTTGAACCAGAAATCAGGGATTACAGAACACAGAACACTGATAATTTATTAAAAATTAAATTCCTGAAAGTATGTGCGTTCCATAGGTTCGCCCATACTTCTTTTGTAAATAAATAGACCTAACCTAACAGGTAACCTAATGATAAGTTTATATCTCCAAATTTTCTAACCTGATGGTTTACCTTTACCTCAACCTGAGTCTTTAAAAATTTTGTATATAAAATATATTATAATTAATGATAAGTTAAATATAATAAAAATAAAACCCACACACCTTTTTTCTTTCTATCCTTCTTCTCTATCATCTATAAAATACTCTTCTTGAATCTATTTCTAAAAATAAAGTGTAACATCGTAACTTCTAAACCAACACAAGTCACACACAGACGATCAGCACCAATGAACTGAAATGAAGTCTCCGCGGCATATGTGACCGCCGTTAGGAATTCATTGATACACCTAATCGTGCCTCGAAGTGAAGCAATAGGAGAGACATTTCTCATTTTTCTTCAAGGTACCCTTATATATTTTTCTTACTTTTCTATTTTCTTTTTACTGATTATAATTTATAACTTAAAACTTGAAATCATACTTTAATAGTCAGAAACAACTGAAATAAATTTCTTTGATTTTATGCACAACTTGGAGAACAGGCTCTAAATACGATAAGGCCGATACGATAACGTAATATCCGGTGCTTTTTTTATGTCTTACTCCCCTTTATTTATATATATATATATATATATATATATATATATATATATATATATATATATATATATATATATATATATATATATATATATATATATATATATATATATATAGGGTGTCTCTCGAGTTATTTTTTAGAGCGGTGTATCTCTGCGTGGGGTGTTATATTAAAATGTGTAGGAATATAAGTTTGATTATTTAATTCACTAAGGAGGATGGGGGATATGTTACGTTGGTGTCTGCGCACGCGTAATGAAAAACCGTGCACAAACATGTGAATGTCGAATGGGATGATATATTTTTTATGGCTTCTGTGAAATGCACATAAAAAATGAGGTGGGCTCTTCCTCTCGATATTTTTTGATACGGTTCTTCGTTTCCACGCAATGTACCCATAACGCGTCAATGTTACCAACAATAGTTTTAAACGTGAATGTGAAAAGGTTGAAGAAAACAATGGTGTTCAAGACAGCTTATAATATCGATACATGTAATGTAATAAAGTTGTTAATATTCATAACAAATTTACACCTATGAATCTTATCCACAACATGCAAGAAGGGAGAAGAATGTCAGGTCGTTTCAATGTTCGAAGATGCCTCCATCCACGCGAATACATGCATCAGCCCTCTGGCGCCAGGTTTCATTGCATGCCAATGACAGGGAAGCAGGGTGATTCCCCTACATGCGTTGGTTATTCGACGGCGAAGATCATCGAGCGAGGCTACTGCTGGGCCATTAAACCCAGCGTACACGGTATGTTTGAGATACCCCCACAGAAAGTAGTCCAGTGGTGTTAAGTCGGGTGAACGCGCAGGCCATGGAAATTGACCAGATCTTCTGATCCATCTTCCCGGAAAAGTTCTGTCGAGGTAGGTCGTCACTGCATCTGCATTATGTGCTGGGCACCCATCATGTTAGTAATATATTCTTCGTTGTGTTCTTAAAGTTATATCACTCAGGAGTTCAACAAGGATGGTCTGCAGGAAATGGAGGTAACGCTGTCCTGTCAAATTTCCCTCGGAATAACTAAGACCCGATAATCTTACTATTTTGAGTACACCACACCAAACGTTGACTGAGTATGAGACCTTGGTGATGGCTAGGGGTGAATGCCAGAGGGGGTTTGTTTCCACCAATGTCTGAAGTTCCATACATACCGTTATTGGTGCAGATTCATCGTCCATATGATATTTTCAATAAGTCCGTACATCCATTAGAAGGCAATCAATGACAGCTAGGGAATCCCAGTCACTCTTTTGGTCCTTCAATGAGAAAACAATGCACATTGTATCTATGGATACATGTTGCATGCAACACGAATCCGTCGATGGTTTCCTTTGATATTCCCAAGACCGAACTAGCCTGCCGTAATGAGGACGTTGATATGGGTGTATAGCAGAACGTCCAGTTCGATGTCCAATGTACGGACTTACGACCCCCCTCCCGTATGTGATGAGGTGTACCTTGAAACCGTCTGTAAACTCTATAGAATGCCATGTGGCTCGGCGGTCGTCGATGTGGATAACGTTGTCCATATTCTGCAGCAGCCCAGCGAGCATTCCTGTTTTGCCTCCAACATGTCACGCTTTTCGTCCTGCGTATACTGGTCACGTGGCATGTTTCAAATGTATGGCTCTGACTAAACAAACCACTCTGAAGTTATACGTTTCACTACACTTTATTACGCATAATTAATAGGTTATGGCATAACCTCCATATGATAGCTGTTAGTTGGTTGTACACATTCACATGGCCGTGTTTATTAGGCTACATAGTACATATCAATGTAATCTAAAAGGGTATGCATTAGGTATTTTAATTTAATTCCTTTGTTAGCTGTATCGATATTTTTAAATACTATTGGATATGCCTATTGTATTTAACCTAATTATTTTATATTGACACGTTTCGGCTTTTGTACGCACATGATGTTTACGAATAACGTCTAGTTGTTTATGGTACATTGCGTGGAAACGAACAACTGCATCAAATAATGTCGAGAGGAAGAGCCCACCTCATTTTTTATGTGCATTTCACAGAAGCCATAAAAAATATATCATCCCATTCGACACTCGCATGTTTGTGCGCAGACAAAAACGTAACATATCCCATCCTCCTTAATGAATTAAATATTCGAACTTATATATTCTTACACATTTTCATGCTTAAACATCCCGTACGGTGATACACCGCTGTAACATAACTCGTGGAGAGCACTCATATATATATATATATATATATATATATATATATATATATATATATATATATATATATATATATATATATATATATATATATATATATATATATATATATATATAAGAGGTGGGCGTTCCGCGATTTAAGTCCGCAATTCCGCAATTAAGTGTCACCAAAGTAAATTACGTTGCGATAATTGGATATGTCAAGCGCTGTCGTAGTAGGCACCCTTCTCATATCTAAATTAGTAAGTATGGTTTCAATTTTAGTATGCCTTAATATCTCTTGTTTGTTTTCAGCTTAGCCTAGTCTGGTCTAGCCTATGTTAAAGTGCCCAGTAGGGTAAAAATATACAATGTTTTGCACATGGCTGGGCTATTATTGATTTTGTGTGCAATTAATTGCTTTAATTATGATAAATAGGCATAAAGGAATATTTAGTTACCTTTAGGTGAAGCCTGACATAGGGCTTGTTGAGTAGAAATCATGAGTTAGGGACCTAAGTTTTGTCATTTCGACCTATGTCATATTATATCATATTTGAAGTTGGAACTTACCATATGCAGTTTAATTAAAAATTATATTATGCTATGTTGTTTTAGAGTAATATTGATGTTAGTTATAAATTTCGGCATTTACGTATTTTGAAGTCACGAATTAGGCCTAGAATGATATATAGAATGAGTTTTGTTTACAAGTTGCTAGTAGAGTAATTCGAATAAGGCCATGTTGCTGAAAATTGTCAAAATGTTAAAAATGCTGAAGATGCTAAAGTTTCCAGATTTTTGAATAGAACGAATTTATGATTTATGATTTAAACTATAGGCCGAAGCAGAATTTCAAGATCATTTAGCTAATTTATAAATTACTTTTTATTTTTGGAATTATAATATTAATCTCTTGTTATTGTGAAATTTCAGTATTTTTCTGTAAGAAATGGAAACACATCGTTGCCAGATGACCGAATGCCAAGTCACTGTTTTCTAGAAGATTCTGAAGACAACGCACTCACGAACATTTCAACACCTTTGTTTACAGAAGTTTTTACGTGGAAGAAGAGTCTTGTTTGTGATTTCAGCCTAGATAGTTCTTCTTGAATTGGCTCGTAATAGCCATAAATTTATAAAGAGTCTCGATTGTAACTTTGGCTTGAATAGTTTTTGAAATTTCTCGTAGTAATCATAAGATTAAAAAATATTCTTGTTTGTGATCTCGGTTTGAATAGTTATTTTGATACGCTTGTAGTAACCATAAGGTTATATTTTTTTGTAAATAAGTTGAAACTTTGAAAAGCTTGATTAAAATTTGAAAGCTTTTATTATATTGTAAATAAAATACGTTTTGAAGTAACTTAAAAAATATTAATGCATTTGTTATGGTAATAATTTGCCCCGTATTAAAAACTTTAAAGCAAATTATATGAATTGTATAAAACAGCATATTGTGAAATTGGATCATATGAATTGCATTTAACAGCAAGCTTAGTTCGATATTGTACATAACTAATAAATATTTATGTTTTGATTGATAAATTTAATTCGTATTCTTGAATAAAAATAAGAACTTTTGAAAGTTGTATTTTAAATATTTTAAAACTTTGAAGTGGTTTGAATTGATTCAAAATTACATTGAAACTGACTTGTAAGTTGACTCGAGTTAAAGGTTGCAATTTAAGTTTAATTTGGTAACAGTCATCTATAGGTGAATAGATCGATCTTTTAAGAACAAGAAAACTAATTGGTTCTAGAATCCAGATTCATAGTATAACTCTTCAAAATTATAGATAAGACTCGACTTTTGGTAAACAACATATCCTGGATGATTTGTCTTTGAAGAGTTGTTGACATATTTGTAAATACCATCAAAAGAAACCATAATATTTACGAAGGAAATAAAAATAAATTGAAAACATAATTTATTAAAATAAATCGAAATAAGATAAATAAAATAAAGAACGTAATAAAAATAATTTATATAAAGCTTACGAAAATAAAATAAAATTTAAGTTAATATTAAAAATAAATAACGCTATAAAAAGTTAACTTTAAAAACCCATGAAAATAAAATAAACTAAGTGACTGATAAAAAATAAAAAGTTTTAAGGAAAATAAAAGAACAAAGTATATTTAATTGCGTATACCGATTTAAATAAAAAATAGGAGAATAAAATAAATAAATTAAAAGGCGATTTAATATAAAATAAACCAATATAAAATAATAATAACAATAATAATAATAATGATAATAATAATAATAACAATATACTAGTCAGGTAAAAGATCGTCGACCTGTTCAAGGGTAGTCCGTAAAGCTGATAACCCACATTGATCTAAAAAAGAAAGAAAAGAATAAAATAAAATAAAATAAAAAATAAAATAAAAAAAGAAATATAATAATAAATAAAGATAAGAATAAAATAAATAAGTGCAGGAGCGCATGCGTGGCCACATGAGTATATTAATATTAGCGTAGGAGCATAAGCTTGGCCACATAATTGATATATATCAAAGTAAGCAGATAACTAGAGGCAGAATAAAACCAGGAACAACATCTTTTATTAATAAAACGAATAAAATATTATTAAGCCAGACGAATAATAATAACTAAATAAATTTAAAATAAAAAGAAAATAACACAACGCAATACAATAAAAAATATTTATTAACAAATAATTAATAAAATAAGAAACACAACGCAAACTATAGAATAAATTATCCACTATACGTTTGTCTATCCCAAATATTTATTTAGTATTATTGTGGTAGACATTATTGGCCATAATAGTACCCTTTAGGGTACGCTACCACAACAGTAAAAGGGTACCTGAGATGAGTTCACTTAAGTTAATTTCTGTTAAAATTTAATTATTTTGAATTTGAAAAAAAAAAAAAAAAAAAATTTCCCTCATTTTAAGGATTTATATTTATTAACAAATAAATAAGAAAATAAGAAACACAACGCAAACTATAGAATAAATTATCCACTATATGTTTGTCTATCCCAAATATTTTATTTGGAAGTTTATTGTGGTAGACATTATTGGCCATAATAGTACCCTTTAGGGTACGCTACCACAATATTAATTTGGTGCCATAACCATTTCGGACTGGTTTATTTTTCCATCATCGATCTTTTCGTTGTCGTACGATTTATTTTGACTTTGAAAAAAAAAAGAAATTTTTTTGGCAACTTTGGCGTTTTTGAATTTTTTTTGTGAGTTGCTTCCGTTGGTCCGTCTGGATCAGTTCTTTTGCAGGTTTAGTCCTGGTTTATCTGCCTTTAATTTTTTCAACATTTGTAATTTTTATATTTTTTCTTTTTCAGCCTTGCCTGTTTTTATATATATATATAGGTATATATATATATATATATATTATATATATATATATATATATATATATATATATATATATATATATATATATATATATATATATATATATATATATATATATATATTTTTTATATATATATGGGGGGTGTGCTGCCCATTCTTTAACATTCGTTCTCTTGCTATTCGTTAATAAGTTTAAGCACCCCGTAGGGTGACGATTTATTGTTAGTTGCTTGATAGTTAGCACCTTGAAAGGTGAACATTTTTTAGTTTAAGCACCTCGAAAGGTGAACATTTTTAGTTTAGCACCTTGAAAGGTGAATATTTTTGTTAAGCACCTTTAAAGGTGACCAGTCCTTGTCATTCATTTATATATTTAACACCTCGTAAGGTGACGTTTAGTAAATCTTTTGATTTTCCAGCACAATTAAAATAAATTTATTTATATTAATAGTACCTATTAAGGTTTAAATTTAAGTTTTTTGAAATTTTTAGAGTACCTTTTAAGGTTTTTAATACCGTTAGGGTGTTACAATATAATTATTTGACAGCCACTTATACATTTTTATAATTTTTAGTACCTATTAAGGTTTGTTTTTATAAATTTAAAGTACCTCGTAAGGTTTTAGTTACACATTTTTGTTGATGAAAGATAATACTTTTGAGGTTTTGACCATTACGTACATCATTATAATATTTAGCAGCACCTATTAAGGTTGACAAATATGGCGCAAGGGGGTGTCCATAACAAGCTTGAAGTGGTGAAGATGGAAGAAGTAAAGAAGAAAGCGAGTGGTGGAGAGGAGATGACAACAGAAGTAAAGATAAAGTTTTGTGAATATTGCAAGAAAAGAGGACACCTTGAGAAAGATTGTTATACAAGAAAAGGTTCTTGCTTTAAATGTGGAAGAACGGGACATTTGAAGAAAGATTGTACTGGAGAAGAGAAAAAGATAGAAAATAGTAAAGAGGTTAATGATGTTAAGCTAAACTGGTGTCTGTTTTGTAAAAGAGAGGGTCATCTAGAAGCAAAATGTAATAAAAAGAACGGATGGTGCTTCAATTGTGGATCATCTGAACATCGAATATGGAAGTGTGAGGAGGAATTAAAAAGAAATCCTAAACCAGAACACCAAAAGAAAAACATAGTTTGTGGGTTTTGTAGGAGAATGGGACATACGGAGGATGTATGTTATCATAAATTTAAGCATTGTTTTTACTGCCATAAAGAGGGCCATCATATTGGAAGCTGCCGATATAGAATCTATGACGAAAGACAACAAGTGGAACAACGTTGTGAATATTGTAAAAGGCAGAATCATGATATGGAAAATTGTTTTTGGAGATGGCATTGTTGTTTCTATTGTGGTAGACAAGGGCACCAGATTAGGAACTGTAAGATGAGAATGAGTGAAAAACGAGATAGAATTATGAGCCGCCGAAAGGGAGAAGGGCAGAGAGATGGAAATAAACATGCCACAAAAGTACAAGTGAACACTCTCGAAAGGAAAGTTGAGATAATTTGTTTTTATTGTGAAGAAAAACATGCTATGAAGAACTGTAAAGAGTTTCGGGATGTCATTGGGTTGTTAAAGAGAATGCTGGATTTAACAATGAAGGTTAACACCGGAGAAAGACAACAAGCTGATGAAACAGAAGCAGAAATTGAAGCAAAATTGGTGAGTGAAACTTTGAATGAAGATATAGAGATTAAAGCGGGCCAGAATCAAGAAACGATGGTTAAGGAGGAAGGAAGCACTAACGATGTAACAACGGAATCAGCAGATACAGATACTGTATTGAAGGAAGAGATAAAACCAGAAACAGTCCCACATGACATAGGTTTTGACAAGCGATTTCAATATTCTTTAAGAATAGATTATGAAGTTAATAAGAAGCAAGAAGATAAGAACACAGCAGAAGAATTGGAGACAGAGATGAGAGGAGATGTTGACAAACAAGAATCAAAAGTGAACATCATTGAAGACCAGGTAAATGTACGAGTATCGGAGTTACCTACTGATCATGAGGAAAAGGAACCTGTTATTAAAAACACGGAAATACAAAAGGACATAATTTTTGAAGATAACATTGAATCAGAAAGACCTTTGGATGATGAAGAACAACAGAAAAGGAAACATAATTTAAGTTGTATGTGTTGTGGTGGAAGTCATCTAATGATGAACTGTGCGAAATTGGAAGCCTGGAAGAACGGAGAAGTTGAAATCTCTACAGAATTAGAACAACTGTGCTGGAACATCGCAAATAGTACAGATAAGGTGGAGGTTTCTGAAAATATAATCATAGATGAGGGAGATGTTTTTGAGGATGCCATTGAGACTGATGAATCGTTAGGACCTGAACAGGTTAACAATTCCAAAACCGAGTTAATCGATCCCACGAAGAAAGTAGAAGAAAAAAGACAGTTATTGACCGTGGAGGAGGAGAAGTTGGGCGAGTCTGAAATAACAGCAGAAGCTATGGAAATAATAAAGGATCATGGAAATTATAAGACCTACAAGATTGGAGATTGGGTGAAGAAGGAATGTGTTGAAGTTGGAGTCACTAAAAATGAAAGTTAAAAAGAATATGATGGGCCATATCAAATCATAAAGGCTCACCCATTAAGATTATTTTACCATGTAAAAAACAAGAGAAGTGGACATATTTATCCGAATGTCCACCATTATCATTTGAAGAAGTGGGATGGAGAAGTTTTGGATGAAGAAACATCAATCGTTGAAGAAGAAGATCCGAAGAAAATAACTACGAAAGAACCAGAAAGTCAGTCTAAAGAAGGATGTTTGATAGAAAAGAACCAGGCCATTAGTGCTGAAGAAACCCAAAGGTTATTTAAAGAATATATGGTATGGGAAGTGAGTCAGTTGAGAGAGCATGGTTACTCACCAGAGATCAGTTTTAAGAATTATATTAAATTACAGAAAGAATCAGACAGTAAAATAGAACTCCCTGTGATATCTGAAGAAGAAGAAAAGGAATTACAAGACAGATTGCGGCGATTAAGAGAGATTGGTGAAGACGGAGAGAAAGAAAGTGTAGAGGGGGAAGACCGAGTGAAGATGAATAAGAAGAAAAAACAGACAGACACCAAAGTAGAAACGCAGAAGAAGAATGTTGAGAAGAATCAAACTGTACTTGATAGTGTGAAGCGGAAAAATAATCAAAGTCAGCCTCAGGAACAGAGAAGAAAGAATAAGAGAACAAACAAGCAAAAAATGTGTAACATATCAAGTTATAGTTGTCACCAACAGGAGAAACTTCAAGACCAGAAAATGCAAAGTATGATAAATATACTAACAAGGGAAGAATCTGCAACTAAGAAGTGTGTAACAATTGCTGAAGGTGTGAAGTCCTTGTCCCGTGTGGAGAAAAGAACAAACATGAGCAAAATTACGAAAGAAGTACAGGTTTCACAGATGACCAGTGGAACAGAAAAATTAGAAGATCTCCGTAGAGGATTTGAAGTGGGAGAATTGGTTGCCAAGAAAGTTGTATTAACGCATGGTTACGAATTGACAGATCCTGGAAATGAATATTATGGTCCATATAAAGTCATTCGGAAATGTGAATCTAATGCGTTTTACGACATTGAACATCTGTCTTGGGGAACTACGTTGGAAAACGTACATTACTCGCTTTTGAAGAAAGGTTTTATGAAAGAACAAGAAAATAAGTGAAAATGCGCCATGATTTTAATAGTGTCTAATAGGACAACAACATGGTAAATAATGAAGGATTTGTGAAAATTTGATTTAAGATGAAGAAATAGATTCTAGAAAGAAAATTAATGATATTCTGACACATGAATAATATTAGATGGAAGAAAATAAAAAATGGAGTTATATGATTGAAACACAGAGTTAGTTGGGAGAATTTTGAAGATTTGGAGTGTAAGAATATTTGATGAACAATATAATGATCATCGTTAATGGGAGATAAAATGTTGAAATTTTGATTATGACAGAAATTCAAGTAAGAAAATAAAAGATCTTCTGTAACATAAAGATTGATAGGAGAATAACAAGAAAGAAAAATATGGGAGTTTTGGAAGTCAGAAGAATACTATATGGGAGCTTTAGAATTTAGAAGAATATAGATTCCTGAAAGGAAATTAAGCAGATTTCGACACTTGGAAAACTACTAGATGAGAAAAAACAGAATCAGATTTTGACATTTTGAGTACTGCTAGATGAGGAAGAACAGAACAATAGATATGTTATATGAGCGTCATCAATAGATGATTTGATATTGGAAGTTTGGAGGCTTATTATCAAGTCAGTCGGCCTTTGTCAGCATTGGTATCATGGAACACGTCAGCATTTACTAGTCGCATCGAGTCATCTCTTTCAGCATTTGCATCATGGACCACGCCAGCATTTTCTAACCACATCGACCATCATGAGGTATTTTGTTCCTATGTGTAAGTCTTAAAGAAGGAGGTGTCGTAGTAGGCACCCTTCTCATATCTAAATTAGTAAGTATGGTTTCAATTTTAGTATATCTTAATATCTCTTGTTTGTTTTCAGCTTAGCCTAGTCTGGTCTAGCCTATGTTAAAGTGCCCAGTAGGGTAAAAATATACAATGTTTTGCACATGGCTGGGCTATTATTGATTTTGTGTGCAATTAATTGCTTTAATTATGATAAATAGGCATAAAAGAATATTTAGTTGCCGTTAGGTGAAGCCTGACATAGGGCTTGTTGAGTAGAAATCACGAGTTAGGGACCTAAGTTTTGTCATTTCGACCTATGTCATATTATATCATATTTGAAGTTGGAACTTACCATATGCAGTTTAATTAAAAATTATATTATGCTATGTTGTTTTAGAGTAACATTGATGTTAGTTATAAATTTCGGCATTTACGTATTTTGAAGTCACGAATTAGGCCTAGAATGATATATAGAATGAGTTTTGTTTACTAGTTGCCAGTATTGTAATTCGAATAAGGCCATGTTGCTGGAAAGTGTCAAAATGCTAAAAATGCTGAAGATGCTAAAGTTTCCAGATTTTTGAATAGAACGAATTTATGATTTATGATTTAAACTATAGGCCGAAGCAGAATTTCAAGATCATTTAGCTAATTTATAAATTGCTTTTTATTTATGGAATTATAATATTAATCTCTTGTTATTGTGAAATTTCAGTATTTTTCTGTAAGAAATGGAAACACATGGTTGCCAGATGACCGAATGCCAAATCACTGTTTTCTAGAAGATTCTGAATACAACGCACTCACGAACATTTCAACACCATTGTTTACAGAAGTTTTTCGTGGAGTCTTGTTTGTGATTTCATCCTAGATAGTTCTTCTTGAATTGGCTCGTAATAGCCATAAATTTATAAAGAGTCTCGATTGTAACTTTGGCTTGAATAATTTTTGAAATTTCTCGTAGTAATCATAAGATTAAAATATTCTTGTTTTGTGATCTCGATTTTGAATAGTTGTTTTGATACGCCTTGTAGTAACCATAAGGTTATATTTTTGTAAATAAGTTGAAACTTTGAAAAGCTTGATTAAAATTTGAAAGCTTTTATTATATTGTAAATAAAATACGTTTTTGAAATAACTTAAAAAATGTTAATGCATTTGTTATTGTGATATTTTGCTCCGTATTAAAAAAAAAACTTTTAAGCAAATTATGTGAAATTAAATTAAGAGCAAACTTTACTTGTAAATATTAATTATAGTTCGTTAAAATAAGATATTTAGTTTGATATTGTACATAACTAATAAATATTTATGTTTTGAGTGATAAGTTTAATTCGTATTCTTGAATAAAAAATAAAAACTTTTGAAAGTTGTATATTAAATATTTTAAAACTTTGAAGTGGTTTGAATTGATTCAAAATTACATTGAAACTGACTTGTAAGTTGACTCGAGTTAAAGGTTGCAATTTAAGTTTAATTTGGTAACAGTCATCTATAGGTGAATAGATCGATCTTTTAAGAACAAGAAAACTAATTGGTTCTAGAATCCAGATTCATAGTATAACTCTTCAATATTATAGATAAGACTCGACTTTTGTTAAACCACATATCCTGGATGATTTGTCTTTGAAGAGTTGTTGACATATTTGTAAATACCATCAAAAGAAACCATAATATTTACGAAGGAAATAAAAATAAATTGAAAACATAATTTATTAAAATAAATCGAAATAAGATAAATAAAATAAAGAACGTAATAAAAATAATTTATATAAAGAGCTTACGAAAATAAAATAAAATTTAAGTTAATATTAAAAATAAATAACGCTATAAAAAGTTAACTTTAAAAACCCACGAAAATAAAATAAACTAAGTGACTGATAAAAAATAAAAAGTTTTAAGGAAAATAAAAGAACAAAGTATATTTAATTGCGTATACCGATTTAAATAAAAAATACTGAGAATAAAAATAAATAAATTAAAAGGAGATTTAATATAAAATAAACCAATATAAAATAATACAACAATAATAATAATAATACACACACACACAACAATATACTAGTCAAAAGATCGTCGACCTGTTCAAGGGTAGTCCGTAAAGCTGATAGCGTCGGGCGGGGTGAAGCGGACCACTTTAGGTATAACTTGGTCTCCCGACTCTCCCCTAATGCACTTTTAAAATTTTTTGTAAATCACGGCCCTAGTCGGTAATAAGCACACAAAAATAATAATGTAATTCTAATAAAGTTTTATTAAAGTTTGAATAACGCCGAGTCAGCCTGGACCGTGGAGGGGTGAAGCGGACCAATATTGAGGGGTGACTCGGACCATCTTTTAAATTCGCCTACGATAATTTCAATTTTATATTTAATTTTTACTTATCATAATAATTATTTATCATATTAAAATTGTAATAAGTAATAAAAATGTCAATAATGATAAATAAAATACGAATATAAATGGTGGTCCGATTCACCCTCTCCGCTCAAAAATTGACACTTTTGAACTTCAATTTATTAAATTACTTTTTAAAAATTTTCACTTAATATAAGTAACTTTTTATATACATTTAAATTAATTATACGTAATAAAATGTTTAATAATAATAACATAAAAATATTAAAAAAACGATTATCGGTCCGAGCCACCCCCCATCAATTTTTACGGCGGTGTGATCGGACCAAGTTAGGCCCCGTTTTTTTGCCACCAAACTGCTTGGATCAAAAATTTACTTCGCCAGTTTAAAGCTAACATCCACTGAGAAAATAATTAAAATCGATCCACAATTTTTCATTTTATAACGAAGTTAAAAAAATCACATTTTTCAAAAGAAGTTCTATTGAAGGAAATTTTGTACCCTAATTTCTAACATTTTTTAAAAATATAAAACTTTCTAGAATTAAATATGATCTAAATAAAACTTGTAGTACTACTGCGTGGCTATAAAATGAGCGAAAATTTTTTTTTTTTTATTATTTTTTATTTTATTTAGAGTGGACCGAATCACCCCTCTCGTCGACCTGTTCAAGTGTAATCCGCAAAGCTGATAACCCATATTTATCTGGAAAAGAAAGAAAAGAATAAAATAAAATAAAATTAAAAATAAAATAAAAAAGAAATATAATAATAAATAAAGATAAGAATAAAATAAATAAAATAAATAAGTGCAGGAGCGCATGCGTGGCCACATGAGTATATTAATATTAGCGTAGGAGCATAAGCTTGGCCACATAATTGATATATATCAAAGTAAGCAGATAACTAGAGGCAGAATAAAACCAGGAACAACATCTTTTATTAATAAAACGAATAAAATATTATTAAGCCAGACGAATAATAATAATTAAATAAATTTAAAATAAAAAGAAAATAACACAACGCAATACAATAAAAAATATTTATTAACAAATAAATAAGAAAATAAGAAACACAACGCAAACTATAGAATAAATTATCCACTATACGTTTGTCTATCCCAAATATTTTATTTGGAAGTATTATTGTGGTAGAAATTATTGGCCATAATAGTACCCTTTAGGGTGCGCTACCACAGTATTAATTTGGTGCCATAACCATTTCGGACTGAGTTATTTATTCCATCATCGTTAATTTCGTACCCGTTTGATTTATTTTGAATTTTGAAAAAAAAATTTTTTTTTTTTTGGCAACTTTTTGTACCTCTGGCAGCAACACCGAAAAATCGGTATTTTTAGCACCTGGTATTTTATTAAAGTTTTGTAAATAAGTAATAATTAACAAAAACCTAAAGGTTAAAATGCATGAATAAAAGTTTGAAATCAACAATTTATTCTTTTACTTTTATACAAATTTTCTTAAGCTTAAGTTATAATGAATATAATTTATGAAACGTGTCGCCACCAAATTTCAGATAAAATGTATTGTACAGTAAACATAAATGATGAATAAAATAATACAACATAACATTGGTACCAACATCGAAAGTCTAAAAAAATATATATATATATATATATATATATATATATATATATATATATATATATATATATATATATATTATATATATATATATATATATATATATATATATATATATATATATATATATATATATATATATATATATAATTTCAAATTATTTTGAATATTTCCCCAACGAGGAAGGAACCTACTAGGGAAGTAACTATCCGGCTATCCGGATAAGAATGATATCCGGCCGGATACCGATAGTCAAAAACTTGGCCGGATAGGCCAGATACCGGATAGTTGACATCCGGCCCATCCCTATATATATATATATACAGCATATAGTATATAGATAGTAGTATATATATATATATATATATATATATATATATATATATATATATATATATATATATATATATATATATATATATATATATATATATATATATATATATATATATATATATTTTGTTCTCTAAGAGTCTAAGGCTAGCTTTGGTCGCTTACCCCTAAGACAAAAATAATTCTAAGTTGTACCCCATATAGGTTCAATATATATATATATATATATATATATATATATATATATATATATATATATATATATATATATATATATATATATATATATATATATATATATATATATACGGTATATATATATAAACTGTGAGGACAAATTTAATGCATCAACCGTAAATATAATGTAAACTTTCATTTTTGGAAATGTAGAGCTAGGGTTTGGTTTTATTTGGGTCATACCTAACTTCGGAGTGTATACCTTATGTAACTACACCATGTATGGAACTAAATGTCATAATAAAGACAACCAACCAAATTTCGAAATTCCGAAAGTACGTTCATAAGAGAACAAGATGGCAAGACACCAACCAACTAACGAAAAACGCTATACTATGCTGCAAGTCGTAGCTTAACAAAGACCACAATGGAAAGACATCGTCAGAGAAGAGGAACATGTCATAGGAGTTAATCACACTGTCTGAAGCAGGCCATTCTCAGAGACACAGGTGGCTCAGCAAGTCGGGCAAACCAATCGACGGCCGTCAAACTCCTTCGTCGGTTCAGGGAGACGGGCAGCAACCGTAGACGACATGGTCAAGGTTGACGGTGACGTCCGAGAGACATGACGATTCCTCCTTCTGGAAGTGCTTCGTAATCGCCTCCAAACATGCGTACAGCCACAACACACAGGCCCGTGAGGTCAGATACAAAAGCTACTTCCGGAGTCGTACAGTGAGAAGACGACAGAATGAAGGTGGAGGAGTACGTTTTACAAGGTCTGCTATCGGCCCTCTCCTGATCAGGGAGCATCGGGTTGCGATTTCATTTTTCACAAGCGTAAGGAGATTGGACACTCACAGATGAGTCAACGAGGTTCACACTACATGGACCAGATTGACGTTAGCGAATTTGGAGACGTGCAGGTGAGCACTTTTCTGCTTGCAATATCTCCCCAAGGATTCCTTTTGGAGGTGACTCTGTGATGGTGTGGGCAGGCATTTGTTTGGGTGCTCGCACGGCATTGCATATTGTGAGCAGAGGAACGCTAACGGCTAAAAGATATGCGGAAGACATCATCCAAGAGTATATAGCGCCTTTCGCGTCCTTCAGGCGTCCATTTTTTGTTACTCCATGACAACGCCACACAGCACGGCACAGGTCGTCTAAAGGTACCTACAACAGGTAGGGATCAAACTTCTGGCCATTTCTGCGGGGAGCCCGGACATGAATCCCACTGAAACATATTTGGGATATTCTAATAGCCGGTCTGAGCCTCCGTGAACATGCTCCGGCCCACACCTTGCAGCTGAAACGCTTTGACAATATCCTGCAGGAGATCATCTCCAAGATCATTTCATCAATGCCGAACGCTTGGAGGAAGTTGGAAGGCCAGAGGGGGTACAACCCATTATATTAGACACCTTTTATGCTGCATTGGCCATTGTAATTTGTAGAATTGATGATTAATAAAACCAATTTAAGAATTCATATTTTCTTGTTTTCTTTATTATGAAATTTAATTCCCTACAGTTACACTGTCGTTAAATACGGTTTATACATTTATAATCCTGTGCAACACTCCCGTTATACAACCAAATAAACCAAACCCCTAGCCCTACATTTCCCAATATGAGAGAGTTTAAATTATATTTAAGGGTGATGCATTAAATTTGTTGTTCGCTTAGTATATATATATATATATATATATATAGTATATATATATATATATATAGGTTATATATATATATATTATATATATATATATATATATACATATATATATACCGTATATATATATATATATATATATATGTTATATATAGCAGTATATATATATATATAAAGAATATATATATATATACATATATATATATATATATATATATCGCACCTACTTGAGATGTACAAAGGATTTATACACTGCAAGTGATCGTAGGTTACTCTTTACGCACTCCCCAAGTAACATCACTCTATGCACTTAATGGGGTACGCGTATCTAATTTTTGAGACCACTGCTCTAAGAGACTATAATAAGAAGAAAAAAATACCACTAGATTTAAATATTTTTTTATTTTTTCTGAGCAATAATTTCCTTGACCTGAGAAGACATTTCGTTAGAACGCGGCACCCGCAAATATAACTCGCGGCACCCCAGGGTGTCGCGGCACACAGTTTGAAAACCACTGGGTTAGCCAATAAACCAGGTGCAGTGAGTGGTATACCCATTTTGGAACAGAGCTAGCTACACACAATTCCAGCATCCTGGAGCAGTGAAAAAAAAAATTACTGGTGGTGTGGTGCAGAAAATTCCAGTGCACAGACAACCCTAGTGCATAATTTACCTAAAACGAACACAGCCCATTAGTTAAAGTTCAAAACTATCTGACAAATCTCCACAGTTGGTTTCACAGGCACTTTTAATATTAAAATTTTTAACTCAATGAATCAATATGCAAACCTAAATTTAAAAGTTTGAAGCATTGCTACAGATAGCAAATATCTTTATATCACTAAGTTTGATAAGATATATAATGAACTAACTTTTCACAGACTAATTTTTTAAAGTTAAAAGTATAAATTAGCTTTGCATACAAAAATTAATGTTCTGAAAATGTGATTTTAGAGTCTGTATACTGTCTCTGTCTCTGTACACTAAATTGCTATCCTTTAAAGTGGTCAATACCAAAAATATATTTTTTGGGGACTTGGCAATACCTTTCCATGTAGGAGGTCTTAAACTAGCTACTTTAATATAATGAATTTGAGTTAACTGACATATTGAACTAATTTTTTCTATTTAGTCTGACAACTGTTATTGAATTGACATTTTTCTTTACAATATATAGGATACTTCATATGATAGATAGGTTAGATATGTCAGATAAAATTTTTCACCTTACACGAATTTATAAAATTTCTGATGGCATAGGCAAACATTATAAGGACGCTAAAAACTTGCAAATGAATTTAATTCATTATAACATACTCGTATTTATAATTGTAAAAGTTAGTGAAAACTTTAAAAAAAAAAAAAAAAAGCTTAAAGTAATATATATACTTAAATGAAAGTCATTAGTATATTAGAATATGTGATCTGTTTATGTAACGAATTAGATTTGCCAGTGGGTGACATAGCTCCTGTACCATTGATTTACTCACGCAGTTTCACAAATACTCAATTATTATATTGGTAAACATCCCAAGTTGAGTACAATACACACATTATATCAATTTATAAAAAAAAAAAAATTACAATTTTTGTTTGGCTGATTATTCAAAGGATGAAGATATTACAGGAAGTGCCTTTTTATATAATGAATACTTATCCCAATATAAACTACCTTTCTACAGTTCAGTATTTACTGCCGAGCTATATGCCATCTACAGAAGTTTACTTTATTTTAAGACTAAACAACATACTGGACTTGCTGCATTTACAGATTCTCTTTATGCACTGGAAGCTATGGAAGTAGGTTCTTCACCTCACCATTTTTTAATTTATAAAATATGTATATTAATTATGAAACTGCATGGTAGACAGATAGAATTCATATGAATTCCGAGACTTGTGGGAATTAATTTTGATGATAAGGTAGACATGGCAGCCAGAGATGCTTACAAGTGAACATATTAGAAATTAGTGTTGTATTTTTTAAATCAAAAATTATAAAAAATAATTAATAGAGAATTCATATGTTCTGTGATATATATATATATATATATATATATATATATATAATATATATAATATATATTATATAAAGAGTATATATATAAGACAACTATATAGTATATATAGTATATTATATATATATATATATTATAATATATATAGTATATATAATAGATAGTAAATGTAAAACCAAGGGTTTTAAATATATACTAGTTAGGGAGCATCTGAAATCATCTGTGAAAAAATTTGCGTATGATATGCAAAAAGGTTGGGTTTCTTTCCGTTATTGAGAAGAAACAAGATAGGATTGAGAGAGAGCTCTTTCGATAGATATATCGCTCCTTATTGGCCAGCAGTAATGCACATGATTCTGAATGTTAACGGTGTTTGGTTGTCAATTCTTCCGAGAAATATTTATGTATAAGGGCGCAATTGTAAATGGTGATGTGTTATTTAATAAAACATATATTTCGGAAAATAGTTGAATGAATTCTGTAGTTATTTAAAACATTAAATTAACTAATTATTGATTTCTTAAACAAATTAGAGAGTGAAATAAATTTTAGCTAAAAAACGAATCATCAAACTGATCGTCGCCAAAGGCTGACCCGTCATTATTGAATGAAAACGAATTATCTCAAAGAGAACATTTTATACTCTCTCTCTCGATATGAGTAATATAGCGTATGAGTATATATCTATAGTTATAATATATATATATATATGTAGATATATATAATAAGAGATATATTATAGTATATAGTATATATTATATAGATAGGATATATATATATGATAGTAGTATAGATAGTATAGGTATTATATATATACTTGTACTTATATACTATACTATATATATATATATATATATTTATATATTATAATATATATATATATATATAATATAGTGGCTGTTACCTAAAAAGGGGCACAATTAAGGTTTGGCAATTAACTACTACTATTTAACATATATGAGTTTCAAATAAGTTCTTCAGATTGCCAGGTCTTATGTATGTTTAGCCAAATAACAAATTTTTTGGTTTTGCTTAAAAATGTAAAAATTATTTAGACTCGAAGGTGAAAAAAAAAAGCCTCACTTTTTTGCAAAAAGCGGCCCGCATGTGTATTGGAAAAAGGCCCACGTTTAACTCTTGTTAGAGTTAATTCTTTGTTGTATTTTTAGGTTATTATCTTGTTATTTAAGGTTTCCTGAGAAAATAAGGCAGAGTTTTTGTTTTTTTTTATTTGAAATTAAATAAGAAATAAGTAAAAATAAAAAAGGTATTTCCTCAATTTTTTTCCAAAAATCATCCCATTTGGGTCAACCCTCATAACCCTGGGTTGGGTTATATTTTTTTTGTGTATAAAGTATTATTTTTGGTTATGTTAAGGTTTTTTTGTGATCTGTAAAATATGAATTTTTTTTTTTTTTTTTTTGTTTTTGTTTTTTAATAAAAGAGAGAGATAATAAAATAACAATCTCTTGTCTTTCCTTATATTTTGTTTGCTTCCAAGTGGGAGCCGCAACTCTATTAACCTGCTTCTATATATAGTTATTTAAAAAATTTTTTGGAATCGTTGGACATTCCAAACTTTTAAACACTGGGTTTGTATCAGTGCAAAATCTTGTTTGTCGAGTAGCCAAACAACCTTGAAGAGTTTTGAACCAACAATAGCGAAATTTTATACCACCCAAAGGTCAATATTATGTCTAGACGCATACACTGGGTAAGAGAGAGTTGCGAAATCAAGGAGATGCGCCCTTAAATGTAAGAGAACTTTAAATAAATAAATAAAGTGGAATAAAGTACTAAACCTTTAAGTTGATAGCAGCAGCGCGCTTTTATTATGCACACGAAGATTCTTAAATATAATGTGATATAATCCTCTATTGTGGTCTTCTAATTATAATGATTTAAAATTGTACTGGCCAACACAAATTAAACCGAATTATAACAGGTACCTGAATATGCATAATATTTAAAGATGCGAAATGTTGGGTAGAAATCAGTTTAAGTCTGAACTTTATAATAAGATGATGAAAAGAAAAATTAACATAGAAAAACATATTCAAGAATGTATGATTTTGATAACTTGTGCTTCAGAAAATCTGATCTATTTCAAATTATATTATATCTTTCATATATAAACATTAGTTTTTTAGATTTAAGGAAAATATTTAAAATTTTAGATTCAGTTGATTGAATTTGGCTTTTTAATTAAAAGATAATCACAACTTTAAACAATGATTGACTTGCTATATAATAGCAATGGACTTATTATTTATTGTATAAACGAACTTTGACTAAATATAAATTGAAACAGGATTCACAAATTTACACGTCCATCACTTTCAAGAATTACGAAAAAGTAAAAACTGAGCGTCTAAATTTGCAAACATAAATGGAAAGCTTAGTTAAATTAAGTTAATGCAAAATAGTCAAAGCCAGGAAATTGTTACATGCGCACAAAATAATCTATGAAAAAAATCAATGCTTGGCGAGAATGTATATAAAATGATGAGCGGAAAAATAAATGGAAAAGTAATAACCAGATTCATGAATTGGATGAGGGCTATAAAGAGGGAAGGCTGAACACAACATCCATCATATGGAGAGGTCTACATATTATCTAGACTCTAGATGAATTCTCGATAGAACCTACATTAGAACTAGAATAGGAAAATATCGAAAATAAAATAATAAATCAAGAAATTAAAAAAAGCTTTTAAATAGAAAAAGAAAACCGCGAAGTGATTTCGCTAAAGTTTTCAACAAATAATTATCGTAGAACTCTTAAAAGTACGATTTTTCTAAATTTACATCTTTGATTTATTTGGATAATCTGAGAACATTGAGTTTTTAAGATGGTATTTCAGCACTTTAAAAAATACTGTGTTTCATTTGAAAGCAATTTCAAAAAGCAGAAAAGCGAATTATATATAGTTTTTTAGGTGTCTTAAATGACGTTTTTAATGAAATTATCAGTAATTGTTTTATAGGGTTTCGTGTATCTAGCCCCTAGGCCGTGAGCCATTGGTTTTGACTCACAATCTTCGTTAATCGTAAACATATCTATTCACATATTCGCAAATAATAACTTATATTAGCTCCACAGTGAACGAATATCTGCCTGTCCTCTTTAGGTTCAGTTGTGAAAACCTGTATTAATAAAAAATTTTAACTTCTAAAATTACGCTTTTTCTTAAATTTTCACATTACAAATTTAGAACTCTTAAAAGTACGATTTTTCCTAAATATATAAACATTTATAATTATTTGTATAATGTGAAAATTCGAGGGAGTTTCTAACGGGGACTTTGCCAAGAAGGCACTATTATTGAACATAAACGAATAAATTCGTGTTTCATTGAAACAGTGCAATTGTCAAAAAAAGCAGAAAGTCGTGAAGTTAGTATAGTTGATAGGTGTCTTAATTGACATTTTTTAATGAAATTTCAATATTTGTTTTTATATACCAAATATTTCATTAGTTGTGAAAACCTGTTTTAATAACAAAAATTTTAACTTCTAAAATTACGCTTTTTCTTAATACTGCATTACTACACAATTTAGAAACATCTTAAAAGTACGATTTTTCCTAAATTTCAACATTTGAAATTATTTGGTAAATCTTATAACTGAGTTTTTAACGGTATTTTCTTCATTTGAAAAAATAATGTGTTTCATTGAAATGCAATTTCAAAAAGCAGAAAAGCGTATTTATTAATAGTTTTAGGTGCTTAAATGATGCTGTTGTTAGAAATTTTAAATATGTTTATATACAAATACTTTCATTAAGTTTGTGAAAACTGGTTTTAATAAAAAAATTTTTAACTTCTAAAATTACGCTTTTTCACAAATTTTCACCATATAGGGTTAGAAACTACTATAGAAAAGGAAAGTTTCATTTTTTAATTTCAACATTGAAATTATTTGGTTTCTTAAAATTGAGTTTAACTGTATTTTCAGCATTTGAAAAAATAATGTGTTTCACTGAAATGGCCAATTTTCAAAAAGCAGAAAAGCGAATTTATAATAGTTTCAGGTGTCTGAAATTGACTTTTAATGAAATTCATATTTGTTCTTGTCATCTAACTATCACATTAGTTGTGAAAACCTGTATTTAATAAAAAATTTTAACATCTAAGAAATTACGCTTTTGCTATTAAATTTTCACATTACAAATATAGAACTCTTAAAAGTTAACGATTTTCCTACTAATTCAACAAGTTGAAATTATTGGTTAAAATCTTAAATTGAGTTTTCAACGCGGTATTTGCAGCAGTTGAAAAAATAATGTTGTTTCACTATGAAATGCCAATTTGCAAAAAGCAAGAAAAGCGAAGTGATGATAGTTTCAGGGTGTCTTAAATTACGTTTTTTAATGAACCACTAGGATTTACTAGTAAGTTCAACAAGGTATTTCTTAAACTTAAAGAACTTTTTAATAAAAAATTTTAACGTTCTAAAATTACGCTTGTTGCTTAAATTTTGCACAATTACAATTTAGAGAACTCTTAAAAGATATGAGTTTTCCTCACGAGGAGATATTTGAAATTAATTTTGGTAAATGTTGTTTGGTTTGTTCCATTTTTTCAGCCATTTTGAAATATCAAAAAGGTGTTTAATTGAAGTGCAATTTCAAAAAGCATGAAAAAGGCGTATTATTAATAGTTTATAGGGTCTTAAACAGGTGGTAGTATGTTTCATTTAAATGAAAATTTTAATATTTAGTTTATTATACAAATATTCACTGTATTACGTGAAAAACACTTTTAAATAAAAATTTAACTCTAAATTACGCTCTTTCCTAAATTTTCACATTTACCAAATTTAGAACTCTTTAAAAGTACGATTTTCCTAAATTATAACATTTGAAATTATTTCACTTTTGAAAAATTGAGTTTTTTTAACGGTTGCATTTTCAGCATTTGAAAAGAATAAGTTCATTAAATGCAATTTCAAAACAGCAGAAAAAATTGAAAATTTATTTAAAAGTTTTGGATTTTTCTTAAATCGACGTTTATCGTCCTGAATCTCTGTGTGAAATATGTATTTCTGCCCAGCGCGCGCCATTAGTTTGTGAAAACCGTTGTTAATAAAAAAAATTAAACTCCTCTAAATACACTTTATTCCGTAAATTTTCCCCACCCCATTAACAATTACTTAGAAAAGACTTCGTTTTTAAAAAAATTGACCCGGGGGAAAATGTTTTCCTAAATTCAACATTTTAAATTAT
>JABUQX010059655.1:0-34947 GCA_015478945.1 Trachelipus rathkii | reverse complement strand
TGTTTATAAGAGAAGAATATGATGTTCCCCAATAAAAATCACAAGAAAGATAACTCCAAGAATTAAAGGACAGAGTAAGATTTTATTTATTTGATTGCGTGGAAGAACACGTCAAATAGATAGATGAAGATTTTGAGTTTTTAAGGAATTGGAGACAACAATATTTTATCTACCCAAATTAGAAGAACAATAAAGTTGAGAGATCAATTGCTTCATGTCCATCTTCCTATAGCGTCAACTATATTGATGTTGTGTAGGATTATTTTCGATATGAAAAGAGCGATTAATGAAGATGGTATGGATATAAAGAGTGGGTATTCATTAGTGAAAACTACAAAGTAGAGGGTGGAATACAACCCTGTGGAACCGCGTATAGCCTATATATAATACCGGTTCAAATGCTTTGGATATGTCAAGCGCCCACCACGCATAGTCGCCCGGAGTTTCTTTATAAGTGACGTAGAAAACCATTAAATCTAATGATAAGATAGGATAAGTATATATCGCCAGTATTAGACCTATCGATCGGCCGTAAGCCGTACTTGGTCAGACGGGAATAGAGAAGTGAATGAGATATCCAGTATGATACTTAAGATATGAGAGTGAGAAGAGTTTCAAAGATCTTAGATAGAAACAATGATTAATCTATAATATAGGGCGATAGTTTAGAAGGATCAGAGCGGCTTCCTTTTTCGGAATAGGTTGACATGTTGCGTGCTATCCTAAAACACTCGAGGTAAAGTTGACATACTTGTGTTGAAGACATAGTAGTTAAGTTAATATATGAACGATAGGGCTGATAGTTATATATATAAACAGATGCCCAATAGATAATCCATCGGAGAGAACTATCTGCGCCTCAATTATACATCAGAGGGGGCAGTGGAACAAGAGGAAGATAGACACACTCGCCCGCTGACATACAATTCTTTGCAAGACATTATACCTACTCTCAGAGCAGCGCAAGTGCAGCGGCGCGCTCTCGACGCTCGCAACTTTTCTCAGGTGGTCATATACCAAATCCACATTTCCAATTATGGAACGACATACTAGACGTGAAGTGAGTGCTGCACAAGCCGAAGCGCAGCGGTGAACTGGCGACTGACGTTTATCTTCGTGAAAGAGTTGAGTGGTTGCGATAGTAGAGTTGGCTTCAGCTTATCAAGAGTTGCATCGTCAAGCCGAGAGCGTAGAACTGTCTGACTAACATGGAGTCAGAAATATAATACGTGATCGAGTTACAAATGAACTTATTAAAATTTTGAATTTAAGAAAAGTTGTTAGAGATGTTTGGCAAAGATGAGCTCTCGAAGAATGTTGCGTGAGATTTCGAGTTTTGTGTAACGCACTATGACTATATTTTACTTACCTTTTGATTGTATAGTTCGCCGACTTTAGCTTCGTACGTACTAAAAGTATCCCTGCAACGATTTCTAAGCAAAGAATGTAAATTAGCATAAATGAGAGTGTATAGTATTATATCAGATAACGCAGTATTTTTACCACTCCCTCGATACGCTATTGATCTCTAGCCTGGGATGGCCATAATATGAGAAAATCAAAAGCTACTATTCAGAACTCTAATGGTTATGAGAGGAAAAGATTTTTTAGTATGAGAAGTATAGAGTATAAATAAATCTCATCTCTATTTCCCAATTCAATAACGAATATTACAGTCTCCCACCTTTAATCGGCTAGAAGTTTGAAGCGTCTCACAGAGACAATAAGCAATGGATCACTCCAAATTTATACTTAATTATGTTAGCGTTAGATTTAACAGTCAAGGACGGCCTCCCCAATCGGAATAGCAGGTAATAGTAGTGGTGGTAGTAGTAGTAGGAGTACGTCCGAACTGTAGTACCATAGAAAAGAGATAGTACGTAGTTAGGTGCAGTTGGAGACGTGTAGTATGTAAACGGTATAGTTAAAATTTGATAGAGTATATAAGCGTTGTGGTCAGTAGTAGGGATATTACACAATAAGGATGTCGAGAGTTAGGTTGTGTGTTTCATGCTATTTTATATAGAGTATGGACGACTAGATGGAGAATGGAGAGAGTTATTTTATTTCATGTTGATTATGAGTTTCAGAACTCTCCTGTATATGGACAGATGTCGGAATGTTGCTCGATAGGACGGCTCTCTGAGATTAGATGGGTGCTCTCAGTATCTGTATTGATATGCTAAGTACTCAGATTCGCCACTCCCCTCATCGCACCTGAGAGGACGGATCTAGTTGCGAGTGAGTAAACGCGCGCGAAACCAATTCTGGCTCTCTCTCGATAAATACATCTAAAATCCCTCGTCTTATACATGGATGGATCCTCTCGATACGTCTCTCGCGAGTCGAGAGAGAGGAGTGTCTTCAAAATAATCCAGATGGGCTGTGTGACGAGTCAAGTAAGATCATTCTCTCGCATAGAGAGATATGCAAAAGTGACAAACATCTCTTGCTTAGTCGACTTATGGTTTAGGAAACACTGTGCGGGTAGAAGAACAGTAGCCAGAAGCACCAAGATTATGGTAGTAGAAGGAAGAAAGATTTTTACATCACACTACACTCATTAAGAGTATAGATTGATTTCATAAAGACTTCTCGAGAGTAACAGATGTTATATTGGAGTAGTTATATGCATTTAATTATTTAGTGACAACTTATCTCAACCGCTTTAGAACTGTGGTAATAAAAGAAAATAAATGATGATTAATATGTATATAGATGGAGCAAAATAATATTTAAAATCAGAGTTTATTAAATTGTGAATGAATAATTATCCTACTACATACTGTGAGATGGAGATTCTAGACAGGAAGTCAATTTAAGTGTTAAATTAGATGAATTTAAGAATGTATAGTAGAGTGAATTAATGGTGAGTATTCATAAATGGTAATATATAGACTATGAGTTATGAATATGCAAAGTCCACTAGATAGTTAATATAAAGTGATCAGATTTATAGTAAGCACTCATCAGCGCCTCGAGGTATGCAAATAATCTACTCATATCTATAGTGCAATATTTGCACATACATAAATAAACCTACAAAATACACAAATCAGATCAAATAAAATAAAAAAAATATAATAAAATTAAAATAAAAAAATAAAATAAAAAAAAATAATATAAATAAAATAAAAAATAATCAGAATAAATACAATCGATGGAAATCAGTAACGTTTGAATAAAATGAGATTATTATTACATACACTCGTCTTATATGATTAATCTTAAATTTTAATACCGATAAATAGAGTCTAATAACAAAGCATATATATGATACGATATATATATATACATAGAAATTAAAATATTAGTAAAAATATGAACAAATATAATATGCATAAAAATTAAAAATAACTAACTAACGAATCAAAAAATACACCCCTATAAATATCTAACAATATATATAAATAAAATAATAATAATGATATAATAAATATTATAATAATAGTATAACTCATTTATAACTCTTAAAATTTTAAATAAATGTTAAATAAGTATGAACTAATAAATAAATATATAATAATTCAATAAATTAATAAATCTATATGAATCGTAAAGAAACATAATCCGACACTCACCACTCAGTATTAACTTATATAGAAATAAACCTCGGGTACAGTCACTCATACTAAAACCTATTATATTATAAACAGAGAAACAGAAAAAAGTTAAAAGCGTGAGGAGAACTTGTGATCTAATAGATGTAAAAGACCTCCGTACGTAGAAAGTCCTGTGATATAACTTGGTGAGTCCAGAAAACGTTATATAAAAGTGAGGTGATATCAAGAAAGAGAAGTAGTGATAAAACCTCCTGATGAAAATTGTGCTATAAAGATATAAATATAAAAAAGAAGTTATAATTATGAAAAACTATATCATCTACTTTCTATAAGCTTATAGCGCTGAGCAAATAGATAATAGACATCAATACCAATATTAATACTTAAGAATAGCAATACTCTCAAATATTCAGACTGAGAGCATCTATCTCGAAGCAGAGTAGCAACACACAACGAAAATCGACTACTTCTCACCACATGGTTAATTACATCTGAGTTCGCGAGTCTATTGTTGGTAGACACTACCAAGTTGAGTATCCATCCTGTGCGAGCGATTGAAGCGCCGAAGCCAGACTATCTCTCGAAGGATAGTCAATACGACTCACTCTCTGATGCGTGAGCGCGCCTAGGTTTCTCCCTCCTAGTTGTGATCTTTTTCCTCATATTTAATCTACTATTTCTTCGTCTTATTCATTAACACTGTCGCGCCATCATAGGCTGGAAGTTGTGACCATATCTGTGCTGTATCTACTTTTCAGCTCTTAGATACTCGTGACTTAAGTCTATGCGCGAGAACCAAGTTAAAGTTTCACTACTATGATGACCATTGCTACAAGACCACAAACAGTAACAACATAGATCCCCACGCGTTCAGTTTATGAAAGCCTTTTGAAAAATGTCTCAGCAAGTCAAAGGGCAAATAGGATAAATATATATATATATATATATATACTTATATATATATATATATATTATATTAATTAATAATATATATTATATATACTATATATATATAATTAATAATTATAATATATATATATATATATAGTATATATATTTATATATATATAATTATATAATATAATATATATATTATATATAAATATTCATAATATATATATAATAATAATATATTATATAATTATATATATATAATATTAATAATATATATAATATATTAATATATATATATATAATATATATATTATTTGAGGGTTTGTTAGTTATCTGTGTTAATGATATAGTAGTGAGACTTATGGTCTCATCTATCTAACGATATTAAACATCATATATATTATAGTAATCACATAGTCTCACAAACTAACAATTAATTGATTATATATAAACCAAAAAAGTTTAACAATAAATTTAAATTTTTTTGTTTATTTAATATATATTAATAAGTATATAATTTGTATATGAATAATAAAATTGTTCAATAATATATTTAATAGAAGATTCATATTTAATTTAATAATATTTTTTAAAGTTCATATATATTTATTTATTTATTTAGAAATGAGTTATATTTATGGTGCTTCTAATTATATATAATATATATTAATATAGATATATAATATATATAAATAATATATAATTAATATTAATTAAGTATATATATATTAATATATATAATATATAATAGGTATAATATTAATATATATAATTTTCCAGAGTAGTAGGAGTCAGAGTTCGGAGATATATAATATATTAAGTAGGAGTCACAGTATAATTTCTCTAAATAAGATAGGTGTAGTAGATCGGTAGAGTTACCGAACAGTAATTTTTCAAAAAGGGGTGGAGTCGGAGTCGGTGTCTAGGTAATTTTCATAGAATACTGTCACTTTAGTAGCTAGGTTAATGTATTTAAATATAGAGGATGCAGTCTAGGAGTCGGTAAAATTTTTATGGACCGTACTCCACAATCCCTTAGCGTCTAATTTACTATTTCTATCCCATTCATATTACTCTCACCATTACATCTCCCCTAGTTCACTATAGGAGAGTTCATTGTTCTTGGTAACTGAGGCTAGTCCATTTTTTGCCCAATGCACGCTCGAGATAATATATTCTCATGAACAATTTCTGTAATTAAAGTTTAATAGTGTAATATCCTTTTTTCATTGAGTGAGCGTTAGTTCTATGCAGATCTGAAATGTCTATTTGAAGACCAGGTAGTGCATCAACGAGCCTATATAGATTTACTTTTTTTATTTATACCTTCACTATATTGAAGATATATGATTAAACTCTTGAGCTATTCGCAAGTCTCTTACAGTAATAAGGATGTCTTCTTTATCTTCTCACATTTCCAGACAAGCCCATTGTCTTACTTGGTGAGAAACTATATCTCCTGTCAATACAGAACAACTTCCTTTGTTTTGATGTGTTACTTACAGTCTCCTCTATTAATTGTAGGTATTACACTATTTGTATCGTCTAGAATTAAATGTGTGCTCCTACATGCTACTACCTCAGCTAACTTCATTCATACACAGCTCCTCTGCTCCAATGTTATCTCACTCTACATTCATTTGTTTATATGCACCTTCTCGCCTCTGCTAAACTCACATTCTCTCCTCCAGGCATATCTTTACTGACTCAATTCCACTTTGTTCTTCGGTCTCCCAGAAGGTGGAGTATGGCCTCAACATAATAACATTCTCAATCTACTATCCATATATATAATCATATACTTTTCTCATCATATATAATCTCTCCCTTCGTGTTACTTTGACTCCTATACTTTCAGTCCTATCTCCGACTTTCCGACAAATCCCATACTTCCATATATTCGTAATTCTATCTTTATTCATGTTATAAAATATTTGTTATATTTATCTTCTTTCATTCACTCTTATTTTTAACTCCTTCTCCATTCCCACTCTCTCAGTCCATACTCCAATTGCTCTCTCTCATCTATACGTCTCGAATCTCCATTATGTTTATACACTACTATTTTTACTTATTTCTCACACTTATTACGGCCTATTATATCATAGTTGTATTCACAATCACTTTATGCCTTATCATATCTTGATACATATTCTCTAAAAGATTCACCTTTCCTTTGTTGCCATATTAATGAGGTAGTGGTTTAGTACTTTAAGCATAATTTCTTGTTATTATATTCTACTAATATTACTTTCATTTAATGTATATTATAATTTTTAGTAAAGATAAGAAATCTCCATTTTGCGGACTTCTTTTTAAAGATCAATATGACTGTCTAGTGTTCATCACTCTGAGAGATATAAACAGTTTTAACGATATTATAGCTTATTTTTTTAATTATATCTTTTTACTTGAGTATTACTACCTACAGCAGCTTTATTATACTTATAAATAAATAATTTCTTCACAAATAAATTCAAGTGATATTTAAATTCATTTTTCTTTCTTCAGATGTTTCTTTTTATCTTTACTTTCTATAATCAAGTAGTCCTATTATATGTTAGCTCAATTTATCCATTTATTAATTATAAAATATCTCTTATTTGTTGTTTACTTCTTTTGGCCATTATTTGATTTAGTATTACAAGACCAATTTATATAGTAATATATATAATATAGCAAGTGTAAGACAAGCTAATAATGTGGACGTTTATATCTAGAATGGACTCGCCTCCATAGACATTATATTTGTCCTATATTATGTTCATTGTCTCTAAATTGAATACATAACATATATACATATATATTATCTTCATCTTTTAATTGTGTGGGTGTGTGTGTTTGTACGCTCTCAAGTGATAGACTCCCCTTTATGTTTTTCCTATTCTTACATTGTGTTCCTTCTCTCATGTGCTAGTTCTCAATATTGAGGTTTGCAAGATCCATATAACTCATAATATCATATATATATATATATCATATTTATTTTATAATTTTACTTTTATAGTTTCATTTCTATAGTTTACTTAACTAAATTGTTAACTATTCAAATTAGGGCAAATTCACAATTATATACTATATAATTTTGATTATATTAGTTAATATTTTTTACTTATTTTTTCTAAATAATAAAATAAGAATATAATATTATAAGATAATTTATATTTATAAATATATTATATTAATAAATAATTAAGAAATATATATATATAATATAGATATATATAATATATATAATATATATATTATATATTATATCATATATATATATATATATATATATATATATTAATATATATAATATATATATATATATATAATATAATATTATATATTTAATATAATATATTATATTTATAATATATATAATATATATATATATATATATTATATATTATAATATATATATATATATATATTTACTATTATATAGATATATATTTATATATATATATATATATATTAGATATATATATTAATATGTATAAATTAACTTGACCTAATATTAATAATACCTCCGCTATATAGTTCATATATATAATATAGATATATATAATATAAATATTATATATATATATATGAATATATAGATAATAATAACTATACAAATTTTCACTTACCAGTATTAGATCCCGGGCCCTCGCGTAAACTGGTATATAATAGATATATTGTACCTAATAGTGTACAGAGTTACGCACACTCGACGCATCTCCTGTAGATAGATATCTCGCTGGTGCTATTGTATATGGATTGAACATGGTGTCCTGGTGTCACTCGTACGCAGAAGCTGCTCTCTCTGGAAATAGTATGAGAGCTTACGAAATCTGCACAGATGACTAACACGCATGAAGATTTTTTGATCTGTTATTGAGCCATTTGTGTGTGTTGGCTTTTTTAGTATGGTTGTTCGAAAGAGCGCACGGCTCACGTGCGTCTATGTAAGGGGGACGTGCTATCAGAGTACAGGGGAATAGCGAGAGAAGCATCCGTGCGGATACATGGTATCTCCCCCCATGAGAGTGGAGAACAGTCTCGACGAATGGGCTTAACATCTGCCCCCCCCCTTTGTAATATAGATGACTTAAAGTGCTACTCGCGCGTGTGATATGTATTGTATCATGAGAACCGTGTAGACTAGTTATCTCTGTGATTTCATTGGGACTTGTGAGAGTTTGTTGTAATATAAGAGCTCTCTTATGAAGTATGTTCTGCCTCAATTAGTTTACATAATCGCGTGACTCCTTTAGGAAGAGCGATTAGCTCAATAGATACTTTACTAGATACAGCGTTATAGAGCGTATCAGAGGATTTGTTACCGATCACTCTGAACTAGGAACGCTGATATAGCGGTTTATCACAGTGTATATGATGTGTAGATGTAGGAAGGTAGAAATGAGCTCTGGGCATGTTATTTTTGGGTAATCGCTTCCTGAGAGTGGTGAGCGAGACAGGCCTACATATACCGTGAGACCGACAAACTACACGAGAGCCCGACTACGAACGTGACTGCAAGCACCTAGACATATGCTGCAAGGAACAAAGTTGCGTTTAAAGAGTGTAGTGACATGTGCTGCTCACAGACTCTAAATTCCATACTCTACAGATTTGAACACCTATCCATCTGATCGTGATAGAAGCACTATCTCGCCGTACGGTGAGAGACGCAACGAATCTCTGTAGCTTACAGTTTAATCTGCGTACTTTTTATCGCAACCATGTCGTTCCATGGATTAGTCATATCGGGGTCATAAATCAAAATAATATAGACCCAGATGGAAATACGAACTCGATTTATAGCTCTCGCAAAGCTTTTCTGAGTGCAAGATGTTATGTGAATGACCTTATAGACTCGGCATCTGACGATAGACCGCGTAGCTGAGTTGTACTGTAATGAGATCAGAAATAGTATGATTGATCAATTGTGATTCAGACTGGTAATGACATAAATGGTAAGTCACCGATGACGTCGCCTGGTCGGAATCTTCTCGTATTAATAGCGGTAGAGTAAGACGGGTTGTGTATTAATTGTCCCTAGGTTTACTACAATAATATATTAATTATAAGAGATGTAAATGGTATGAAAGATATATTACGCTATTATAAGTGGGAATAATAATAGATAGATATGGCAAGTGAGATAAATAATTAGATGTATGTATAAATTTAGAAAATTAGCGTGATAATAATAATGAAGATAAATAAAGTAGAGATTGAGAATGGTTTAGTCAATACCTAACCTATTATTATATATAAGCTCAGGATTGATTTGGTTCTGTATATATATGTGTAGCTAATCTGAAGAAGAGTTTGAGTAGGATAGGGTTAGATGAGAATTTGGTATACAGTAGTATGTGAAATAGGTAGGGGCTGAAGTAAACGTTGATAAAGAATATTGCTGTTATATAGGTTTATTGAAGTATGAACATTTACTCTGTGTGATTGGAATAAGTATGTTAAGATTGGGTGAGAGCAGCTGGAACTAACAGTGTCATGTAGATTATTAAAATATAATTGAGGGATATAGTGTTTAGGATGAGAAGGGAACGGACTATGCAGTGTGTAGTATAGTATGAGAAAGTTGTGAATAGCAGGAAGGTGGCTGAGTGCAATTAAATATAATAGTTGGTGAAGTGAATAAGGGACTATAATAGTCTTAGTGGAGAGGCCCTTGTTCATCTCTTTCTAATGCTTCTAAAAACGTAGTACTCCATTTCATTGGTAGAATAGATGTCTTGTAAATTTTAACAGTCGTTAATACTGAAGTGATGAATAGTTATGTGAGTTTAGGAATGATATAAAGCTCAGATAGTAACTATAGATCTATAGAAGTTATATCTCTCTAATATGTGAATGTTCAGTAATGGTACTCTTTATGATGGATATATACTTATGAGTTGTAGATATGATTAAATATTGCAGGAATGACTTATTAGAAGTATAATAGTGTGTGTGTGTTAAATATAGAAAGTGTGATAAATAAGTAAATTGGAGAATAAATGAAAGTATGTTGAGATGGTTTGGTAACATATGTTGTGTATGAATTATGTAAAATAGTCGTATTATTAGTATGTAATGTGAGCCTTGTTGAATGCGAGTGTGAGTGCGAACGGCGAATACCGTGCTGATTCTCAGGGAGAGACGATAGCACATATAGAAGAGAGTCGGAATTGCAGTCAGTTAAACAGAATCGTGTGACAAGGGAGATAAATGGTCGAGAGTTGTAGATAGCTCAGAGAAGAAAGGTGTATTTAAATATCAAGCTCCAGTTGCAATGGCGCGCCACGTGGATTGTGAGGTAAGGTAGGTGATATATTGTAGTATGGCTACCATCCTGCTCAAGAGGTGAACCCTTTACATTTGAACGATCTACTAATTAGTAGGAATGGATACCATAATCGTACTATGTCCCATGAGTAACCTTTAGGGTGGATTTTTACTTGACATGCGATGAGTATTCACTAATTTTATTAGGTAATCTGAATATATAAGGTGAGTGACCTATATATAATGGTAAGGCTGGCTATTTACCTTTTCGACTTTATGATGAAGTTATCTATCTACTGATAGTACTCTTTTCTTTTATCCGTGCTCTAGTTTACGTAACTCATTATCCCATTCTTGGAGGTGAGAAAAATAGAAGGAAGGATAAAAAGAATAACGATAGTGCATTAAATATCATATGTATTAAAATTAAATATAATTAATATATAATTAATATATATAATATATATATATATATATTATATATTATATATATATAACTATATTATATTTATAGATATATCATATATATATATATATTTATTATATATATATATATATATATATATATTATATAATTAATGTAAGACCTATATAATTATGTGATAGAAGTAGTGCACCAAACGTATTTAAACATATTTAATAAATTATATTATTAGCCGTAACTATGATTTCGGGGCTAAGAATTTTCTTCACCATTTTCAAGTACTTCAATAATAATGAAAAAAGTTGAAATTAAAAAGTGTTAAATAATTAGATAAAACTTCGATACTTTTGCATAATGTAACATTTTCCATCTTTCATATAATAATAATCATTATAGATATAAATAAATGGATAATTGATTATTGCTAGTAAAGAGTTCTATTATATTTAAAACAAAAATTCATCTAACTATTCTATTAAAAAGGACTGTTACAAATTTAGAATTTTCATTTTAAGGTCTAGTGATTTGTGAATAGATATATATGCCACATATATTACAAGGATTCTTAAATACAATCATGATAAAGATTACGTATAGTTATCCTTCTAGATATTAGGGTGACAAATAATTCCTCAAACATTATACTCACACACAGCACCCACTGCGCATCAATCAATGAAGCTAGCCATCATCACCCACTAGCAAGAGAATGGCTAGCATGTATAGCTGTATAGGGAGCGAGATATGCACGTAAATGACTCTAGCTGAGTTCATACAAACAGCACAACATCCACTCTCTCATCGACACACCCAACGCAACATACAACCGAGCTAGTGGAAAGACACTCTACAGCTTGCATCTGTCTCCTAGTGAGGTGGTCATTCTCTCTCTTTTGTCACCGCCATCTTTTTTTTTTTATATGAGCATACTTATATACGGTAATGCCACGACTAACGAACCACAAGGCTGCATATGAGGGCTACTTAAGTTATTATCTCACATGAATTTATACAAAAATATCTCCAATTTTCTCTACTCGACACTACACTAAACAGTCACATAACATCGACATCAAAATCTATAAACATAGTCAGGAAAGTCTATATTTCCTTATTAAATACTATCAGATCACCTCAATTTTATCGACCAAACTTTTATGCAGCTCAACTACTCATTTCTCCCAGAAAACGGACAACCCTACATATGTCACAACTTAAGTTATACCACTCATAGCGAGCTCCAGCGTTAATGTTAGCTTGAGATTTTAGTTCCTATCAACTTTATGTCTGGACAACATTATATCGAATAGAAGTTGCAACTGTCTACACTACATCCCTATTGAGGAGACCACATTCTTCAAATAAACATCAAATCTTCATAGACATCATTAACAATGCGATCAATCTCGAGAGTCAACAAGCAACACGAACTATACCTCACTCATCCTACGCGATGAATCTACGTGACACACGCATTCAGTACATCTCACGGCCTCGCTCTATACACTGCTTACAAACAACCCAGTAGGAACTGCCTCTAACCATAGGCACATCCACTACCCACAAACACGAATAAAGAGCCCACCACGGTTTTCTACATTACCATAGAAATCCACTATAGGACGTACCTCATAGGACCGAGCTCACTTGCATAGACAATATATAAAAAAAAAATATACTTACCATCACACATTAGGACACTTTACACTCACACACCCGACACCACACACCACACACACCACACATATACTATACACATTACACGATCAATAATCTAGTAATATATTTTAGATATGAGATACCTCTTAACTTATTAGATAGCCTCGATTATACTTATGATAGATGTTCACCATACTTATTATGTATTAGCTACATTCTCAAGCTTTTAATGCCCTGGCTTTGATGTTAACATCAATCTTTGATCTGTCAACTCAAACTCTGATATTAAGTCTACTTTCAATCTCTATTGACTACCTTTCAACCTTTAACGTTATACTTAAGGAGCTCTATTTGTGAAGGTGACTGACTAGAACTCGTTATTCATTCTCATCTGACGTCGGTCGCAAAAACGGCATACATTTTCTATACTTCTTGTCTAGTGCGTCCTCATCGAGCTTCTCGAGCTAGGAGATCTCTTCAGTCTTATTTGAGTGCCTTCGATTAATCTGGATCATTGAAAAGAATATCTCCTAACCCCACAATTTTGAAAAACTCAATTTAATACTAATTACTTTATATATAATAATAATTATGAAAGATATATCATAATTATATATGATCATGCAGATTTTAACATCTATATATAGATTAGATGAATCATTCAATTATTGATGAATACTCAAGATAAATTTATATATGGATAGTATTCCCAAACCACCTCTTAGATAGTATAATATACCGATAGAATAGCCCTAAACATTCGTCATATACTATAACTCCCTCACTTAATATGTATATATAATAAGTATATGATAGTAGGAATCGATATATATTAGGTAGTATTAATATATAATACCTAATATAATATATATAATATAGTTAGCTAGGTTAGTGTAGTATTATTATTATTTTCATAATGTTATTATACTTATTTATTATCTAAGTGACCTCAATACTAACTAATAATCTGAGATATAACTAATAGAATACATGTTATAATATTGTGAAAGTATCACTAATCCCCACTATAATGTATATATTATAAAGTATATAATATTTAATATTATGTATAATAGGTTATATGTATATATATTAATAATTTAATAGTTGCTTAGAGGATGTATTATATATACCTACTAATTAGATATATTAGTTAGCACTTTCTAGTCCTTTACTACCTATATATCACTCACCCATTTTCGTCATCTCATCGGTACCCTATGACATATCCTCTCACGATATAGAACGCTCAAGATGGCGTCGAGACCTTTATTTTTTTCAGTATTCTGATCCATCTTCCATCTCTCCCGACTAGCATATGTACATAAAACACAGCGAATACCATTCATACATCTCACAGCACGCCTCGTCTACGACCACAACATCTTTACAGATGCTACCCCTACTCCTGCGTATAGCGTCACATATAGAGCTCGTAGTCAACCGACGACAACACCGTGCACACAGAGTCGCGACCGCCGAGTGGCTCTCGGTTGTTCCTCGACCGGCCGCACGTAAGCAGCGGTTGTGACGTCGTTCGCGCTGCCTACTACCAACTTGATCTGTGTGTGCCGCGGAATATGCTTATATGTTCATCGACTCCGTGAGACGACAAGCTGCGTCTCTCGCAGTCGCGTGCCCAGTCTTCAGAGCGCCCTATGTGCGCTAGTGCCTTCGTGCGAAAAAATGATTACTTCTCGCCATCTCTTGTTATCATGAAATGTCAGAGCTCAATGAGTGAGACGGAAGAAATATGTAGTAAGATTCAGATGTGAGAGAGCGTGATGTGCGCAGGATGTAAATATATGATATGCTGTGTCATACAATATGATTTCTCGCTGTGCACTGAAACTAAAGTACTGATAGAGTGCAACTCTCGGTGAAATTTTTGAGTAGTTGGTCTAGTTGCTCGTTAATATGACATTTTTATTAAAACATTTTGTCGCTGTGCGATGCGCTCGTGAGAAGGACATAGCATTGAGAAGTTTGCGATGTAGCGAGAGCAGATATCTTTGTCTAAGTGTATGATATGTATGTTTGAAGTTTAATGTTTTACTGTGGTTAATTAGAGAGCTATGGTGAGTTAGTAGATTTTTTATATAAGTGAAAGATCCTAAATGTATTTAAGAGAGAGATTAGAAATAATTAAGACTATCATTGAATAGTGTCGAGATAGTGTGTGTGGTTGCGAATATCATAATTGAATACCACTTTTGAAGTTATTTTACTACAAGTTAGATGAAGAAGAGAGTATCCTCGATTTATTTTGAAAAAACTCAATTTTCTGAATACAGATATATCATTTGGTACCTATGGTAAAGCGGAATATATAGTAAATCTAGTGCATAAACATTGCCACATATCTGCCCATTTCAAGGATTTTTTTTTTACAGTTGGTCACCACACATTCAGAGTGCGATTTAGCCTATCATCCCGGAAGGAGTGTTAATTATGAGCGTATTCTCTCTGTCTTAGTAGTTTTACTACGCTCCTTTACCTGCGTATAATTATCGCAAATATCTCCACTAGACGCATGGTCTCTTGGTCTTACATTGTGTAGACTACGAATGTAAATATCTATTAGAAAATTATACAGCAAAGTGTGAAGCGAGTAAATCTTCTCTCAACAAAAAGAGAGCAGATAAAATGCCAGTAAATCCAATAGTAGGTGGGATAATCAGACACGGGAAGCACTCAAGCGAGAAGGGCAAACTTGCACTTAAGTCATGTTACCCTTTGTCAACCAATCTCTTATTCATCTGCGCGAGCTTTACTACTCAGCGAGCCTCTCTTTGTTTGCGTGCTTCTGTATATATGCGATATCTGCTGTCGAAAGGTGTATGGTCTGTCAAGTGAATAAGTTCCCTCTCGATATCTCTACAGCCGCTTGCAACATTACATACCTTAAAGCAGTAAATCAGTAAATCAATAGAGGTTTTAACCTAGCACAAAAGGGAAATTAGTGATAATCGTCATTAGATAGAATTTATAGAAGCATTCTCCAACCATAGTCGCTTCTCTACTGCAAAGATTATAAAAGCGTGCATTCGAATTCTTGTAACTGCGCGGTATAAGATACTCAGATACCAGTTTTATGAAGCTTTTTTCAGCAAAATGATAAGTTGTAAGAAGAAAAAGCCTGAGTGGATGATATAACTCCAGACCTCCTACCCCCACTAGTATTAGTGGTGTCTATTATTGAGAGAAGAGTCTGGATGTGTAGAGAGCTTCTCATCTTATTAAATTGAGGATATATGTGAGTGATTAGTTCTTACATTAGTGAGTGAATACAGATCTGTCTATAGTTATTTATGAGGTCCTGTCTATTATTTCTTTAGTCTAACCTTGTGATGTGTGGAGTTTTCTAGTAGCTATATTTATGTTTCTATCGTAAATAATTTAAGGATGTTTATTATTGTCAACAGGAGAGACCGATGACCAGATATCTGTCTAGTGTGATCAGAAATCATGCCAGCTACAGAGGCGACCACACACACCATCTCTATTCGCAACAGCAAGAAGGCGACGACTACTCGATACACACACAGCTATCGAGCAGTTCTTAAACGACATCACGAATCTCACAAAGATATCACACAACTTTACATCACACTCTCCGAGCTATTACAATCAGGCGTAAGCATCTAAGCGACTCGAGCGAGTATAGCATTTATCTCTGAAAAAGTCAAAATGTTTTGTGATGGTTTTAATTAAACAACGAGTTAAACTATGTGTTATGATGGAGTTAAAGATATTTCTCGAATTCAGCTACGTGAGTTCATTCGGATAAACTAAACAGTTAAGTTTGCAATAGTGTGTACTCTCTTAAGAATACTAAGCTACGTAGGTATGCAGATGAATAGTAGCAAGAATCTCATTGATGAAAAAGTAGGAATTTAAGTCTAGTGTGTAGAATCAAGACAAGAAATCATTCTACTAATGGTGTAAATCTTTCTGACTATTGAGCGGAGATATTGATAGTCGCAAATTCACTCCTATTCTACAAGTATCATCTAAGTCGAATTAGAGATTTACTCTCTTTAAAATATAATGTCTATATATAGAGCAAGAGTTCTCATATAAAGAAAGAAAAGCGATAAAATACCCAAAGGCCTCGTCGACACTTGTACACGCGTGATAGAAGCTAAAATACTGACAGCGTGTAAGCCATACTCGGTGAATACAGGAGCAAATCCTCTTGCGTTAAGCAGTCGTCACTGCCCACCACTACACCAGAGTCTGCGTAATATCCAATGACCAGCGCGAAAAAACCATAAATTCTCGTCAGTAATTAGAAACTGTATTCGTCAGTGACTTCGTGCAACAGAGCTCTACTCGTCACTGTTGGCGAATCGCGAGACTCTGAGTTTTCAAGATGACCCATACTAATGAAGTGAGTAAGAGATAAGATTTCATAAGATCATTAGCAAATAGAATAATAACGATTCTTGTGCTCTATAGCGAGCGTCAGAGTAGTTTAGACAGGTGAGTCAGATGCAGTCTTCTCCTTTTATATATACTGTGAAAATAGAATGATCTTAGGGAGCATGTGTATTTAACATATTTCATACAACACACTTTTTCGATCTGACATTGAAGTGACGTAAAATGTTATATGTTTCTAGCTGCATAGAAAGAGTTAAATATAAGCTAAGAGAAAAGCGATTTCAAAGTTTTGGCTCGTAAGAGAATATTGATAGCCATTTTCAGTTGGGAGAATTTTAAGCAACATCTATAATTAATTCTATCAGTATCGAATAGAGGAGAAGGCAGATTTACAGAAGTTTGCTAGATGTAATTGTGTAAGATACTTTATGTCTCTCCAATTAGAGCACAGGAGATGCATCTCAGCATATCCTGTATGAGTAAGAAAAGCGACCCAAAGCCATCGTGCTCGCACGTCACGATGTATCACCCTACAAGATCTACATTTGCATAAACATCTAGAGCCGTAAAATTAGCGAGGAGTGACTGTTGTAGAAACAGATGAGTGTTTCGTATACACACCGATAAGGTTACTCTATGTGTGACATATACCTAAATTCTTGAATGTAGGAGCACAAGGCACGAATATAAGCTCTCTTGGACTCTCAAGCAGGATGTATGCAGGACACACGGAAAGATTTTTATTATGTACGCTAGGGAATGAATAGGAGATACACAAGAGAGATATTATAAGATTGAATATGGCAATAGAACCTGAGACTTCATGCCACACATCAACTTATTTCGCGCTCTCGCCTTATACAATATATAATGATAATCTTTAGTGAGCGATTCCATCAATTAATTTCCTATTTATTGACTGTATCCACGCTCCGTCAATATTCTATACTGCGAGCAATCTTAGGAAACCTTACGTTTATGATGTGGTCTAAGAATAAGATCTTCTTTTTGTTACCCGGGCTGAAACATATTTAATATTTAGAGACGAACTCAGAATACCAGCTTGGATCACTAAAAGAGGTGTCGAATTTACGAATCACAATATAGCACAGTTGAGTAGTCATCCTTCATAGTTCTCATTTAATTAATATAACTTTCTTTTTCTTTGATATTATATTCAAATATAGATAAGCTGGGCATGTTATATCACTCTATATTTATTATATTATATTATTGATTATATTCATGCTTATTTATATAGCATATTATTATTATTGTGATAATAAGATAGGATAAATATATGATCTCTATTCCGTGATCTTTTAATAGGTGATTATGGTTCAATGGTGAGAGTGCACTGAAAATACATTCTTTATGTCTTGAACCTCCATCCTAGTCACCCTCCCTGGCCGCTCCGTAAGTTAGTACATTTGAGTTACAGAGAATTATTATTTATCAGTCTTATTTTGGTTTAAGGATGTTAAATAAACAATATGTTATTTTCATATATATCCTGAGCTCTATATACTAATATAACCTCTGTGAGATAGGGTTAATGAATAAGTATATTAACTTTGAGTTCTATTTAAAACTTGTATATTATGTGAAGCCAGTGAGTGGTAGTGTTTTATTATCTTAATATTAAGTAACCCAAACTCCATTTTTAAATAATAGTCTGATATTTTATAGCTTTATTAAGCGTGAGTCGCATCAAGTTATATACTGAGATATGTAGTGTAAAAGAGTGTTTTTATGATGTGTTAGCTAGAGAGATGAGAGATATCAATAATATTTAAAATAATATACTTTCTTTCATACATAAATTTCGGTGCATTCGGTTCATCGGAATTATATTATTAACGGACAATTCATAATATGATAGCATGAATCTCATATCAATTTCAAGTCATTCTCATTAAGTGCTTATCTATTATGCGCGTCTAATGCATACTATCGTGTTATGCAGGGAGGCAAAATGAGCAATGCGAGTAGCTCCTCGCCATCAAGACGCTGATCACGGTGCTGGAACAGTTTTCTGAGCATTATAGAACACGGCCGGTACGTTAATATATATCTTATCGCGATCATATATATGAGTACGAATATATCAATGGTGAGTAAGTCGATTGTATTTTAAAAATTATAGGTAGAGGTACATACATCCCTAGAGGATTGATTTTAGCTTTTAGGACTACTAATCAGTGCTACTCTAAGTATGTGAATATATAGAAATATTAGTATTGTTATTACTGTATCAATAGGTATATATATATATTTATACGAATAATAATTATATATAATAATATAATGTTATTAATTAAGTAGTTTTAGTATTATTTTAAAATTCTGCGGTATATCAAGTGTTTATTCAAAACCAAGTGAGATATTCTCGCTGGTTAGAATACATTTAACAATATTTACTATTGATATTAGTTAAAGAGGTGATGAATACTTATATACTATACTTACGATGTAATATTTGATATATATATAAGGTATATAATAATAATATATATTTAGATTAGTATATATATATAGATACCAATATACTGGAAGTACATTAAAGATGATAATTACGGTTTATATGATACTAATAATTGATTAGTGTTAGGACGTTACTAAGAGTTTTTAATTTTGACCATTCTAATGTAACTGCGCTACCTGTGAGAGCAGGTATTTAACTAATTATAGTAAGGTGTCTATTAGTCAAGGTTAATTGTAATATATATTTTTTAACTTGCTAGACCGACTGATTATTAGAGGACCAACATAAGTTAGTCATTAACTAGTTAATACCATTATAAGAGGCGGTTCGCCACGAGCTACAAACTCTAGCGTAATGTATCCACATACCTCCATTGACAAAAGTGCATCAAAGCCCTCACACTCAGGCCACAGAGGGACACTTAATGGGTGTGACTCACTTTCTTCTTTATTTATGATTACTGAAATCACGAATTAAGCTTTTCATATCATGTGTCATGTACAAACGTTAATGATACATGATTCAAAGTATATATTATAATCTTTATAGGTATTTACATATACCTTAAAAAATATAAGTAATAAGTATACTTAATAGGTATACATACTCACCAAAGAGGCACATTAAACACCCGCTCATCATATCAGCGTATAACTCTATTTATTCTAAATATTATCCACATTTAACAAGGAAAGTAGGTATTAATAACTTCATATTATAGTACGTAATATAATAATAAAATCAATACTGTGAGTTTATTTCTACAAAACATAATAATGTCTTTTTTCATAAATCTAAAATAGTTTTTTACTAAAGAACTCTTGTTTCACCAGAGTGAAATTATTTCTCTATTAAATAGCATTCAAATTCATGTAAGTTATGAGTATGAATATGTATATGAATATGTTTAATAATATAGGAAACGGTATATTATATATATATTTGATAAAATACTCTCAAAATGATATGTGAGTCGAATGAAAGTTCACAACGTAACTATATTACATTATATAGAATATATAATAATTATAATTATTAATATACTCAGCTCAGATATATCCGTATATATAACTAGTTATAGTAATATTACGCCGGCAGGTTCATGCGACTGTATCTCCAGCACCGGGAGTCACTGAGCTTATGCTAGAGTGCGCACTTGGTAGAAAATAATGAGCATATTGTGTGAATAAACACTTTCATACTTGTGAGATCTAAAACTAATAATATGACGTAGTGACATATATATAATAGTGATTTGTTATAGTGCCGGATGGTCAGTATTCTGAGTGTGTTAGATGCAGTATGATGCCTCTAATTATGAAAGATTTAATTTTTGCGTCAATATAGCTCATTATTTATGGTTATTGTGAGATACCCTAATTCTGTGATTAAGTTTACATTACGTCATGAGTTTAAAAATAATAAAACATACTATTTATATATACAAATCAGTAATAAACTTGTGCTGACCTGAGTTACTTAACGTCATAAATAACGACTATGATATTTATAATATGGAAGTTTTTAGTATATGAGTCTATATAAGATTAATAAAACCACACTATCATTGCATCAAATATACAATGATTATAAAGAACTATAGTTATAAATTATTCATCCATAATTATCACAGGTAAGGCTTATTCATACTAGGATATGTGTATGGTAAAAAACATTAGGTTTATTATACATTAACCTTTAAAACCATAATAAAAGCGTATAAAATATATATGTTATGATTCGTGGCAAAAAACTAGCACTTTACGTCCTGTTTTACCTCGACGCTCATCAGTAATAGAGATCTAAGAGGTATTAACTCTCAGTCACTGCTAGTGCGACGTTATATAAGAGAAGCATTTAATAAGAATATCCATGTATACAACTGTACCTGAGCTATAAAAGGATCACCTTACTTAACACTCTTTACTCAGAGACAGTGAGTCCTCCACGCGAGATGGTTGTAGCTACACGACTTCATGAAAGTGGACAGTTAGTTTTATAAAACTATAATGAGCAATTAAGGATATTCAACCAAACTGAGTGGTATAAAGGTATACCTGTCGTATTCTTGAGGAAGAGTGTACTTGTTGCACCCCTTTGGATGTATGTGTGAAGAGACGTACTAACAATCTCAACCACAAGAGCGTACAAAGCATGAAACGGGAAACTTTGCTCGTACGCTAGAAAGATTTATCTCGCACAAAATTTTAGGCCGTAATATCGCTAAGTGTAGATATAAGACAACCGAACTTTTTACAGCGTGTATATATATATAGTATGAGTCATTCATGTTCTAGTTCAATGAGATTAATATATGCTTATCAGTTTGCTTGTCAGTTTGACATGTGTTACATTTGGAAACCCTTCGTTTAGTTGCCTGTGATCAATTAACCAAATATATTACAAGACCCCGAAAAGTATCGGAGAACAGAATGACTCTAAGTAAGTCACTGGCTTTTCCAAATAGTGTCTCAAAGTTATCTCTCCTCAAAGCTATAGCTTAGTGTGAAATCATGAACCCATATTCTCACAATGACTAGAGATAGAGAGTCGCAGTATACGTAAGGATATATATCGTGGTAAGGTCCGTGGACTGCAAACCGGTAGTATGTGTATTTTCATCTCTCAGCTAGTATCGAACTTAATCAACAATAAATTATGCAATAAATAAAATTAATATATACTTTAGAGATATAAAATATTATAATTAAGATATTAAATAATACTAGGTGTACATACATACTTCTCTCTCTCCGGAAGATTATTTAAGATATAAGATCGCTTATTAATTATATATAAACTGATTTGTTACGATATGTAAGCAATTATGTGAGCATGAAGTTCCACACATCCCATAAAATGCTAGTGGAATTAAGCAATAGATTAGCCGAGTATGTGAGACTGAGAACTGTGGTAAGTAGGTGAAGACACTCAACGAATATGCATATTGAGTATAGTGTATAGTAAGTACCCATATAAAATACATCATGTCCCTACGAGAGTGAGTTTTAATAATGGTACTTAGCAACTTTGTAGGAATGAGTCTAATATAATTATAACAAGACTATATTGAGAACGTGACTGGAGACACTTCTGAACTATAGTGTGTTATGTTCATCTTTTAGGAATTGAGATTCTCATACTATATATTTCATCGGCTCACTATAGAATGTAGGATGCTCAAAAGACTAGAAACCCTGCAGACAGATAAAGTCACATATATTTATAGCTTTACATATCCAAGACTTAACCGGAGACTATTATAACTATTTTAGAATAGTGAAACTAGATATATGAGAGTTTACTGACCTATGAGATACTTGACAGTTTGCGCTATGAGGGCTCAGCTTCTCATCTTGAATATTCTTTCCTCCACTGAATTCGTTATATATGACAATGATCATATATCTATAACTGGGAGTACATACGAGTAAGCAAACACAATTATATATCATTTGTGAGTATTTTATTCTATTATGGTACTAAAAATATAACCAATTTATAATTGAGTGTTGAAAGCAGATAACATTGGTCGTAAATTAAATAACACTTTGATTATGTCTCTATTATCTTAAAATTTATTAATACATAAACATATACTGGTAAGTTAACACACCAACGTCTGATATAGTCAATCCAAAAGGTTCGTCACAATGATTAACTCTCATCTACAATAATAATACATTCTCTAATCAATCCTTCTATCTCATACACTATGAGCGAAACTCTTAATATGAATAGTTCATTAATTATATCATTTATTAAAATAAGCTCTAATATATCATGAAAAACTTTAGAAATATCAGAAACTTTTATGTTGATATTAACATTTCCTAGAAACTTCCGTTAAGCCAATAAATTACTTGAATAATTTAATCAGCGTCAAAAATATCACTATATAAATTATATCACTGAAATGCATGTCTCCAAGTTGTACATATTTGGACGTAACTCCACTATACTTATTATATCAGATGGGAACAGTCCCGGCGCTTTTTAAAACATTAAAAACATAAAATGTTTTTATAATTATTTAAAAATTTAATACCAGTTATATGAGTGTATGTACGTGTAATGTAGTAAGGGTATGAGTATGTGTGGTTATGGTGATGTATGTAGTATGTGTGTGTATGTGTGTGATTATGTGTGTAGTGCTGCTAAATGATATTAATAATCATATATTAGGCATAGAAAAGTGAGTATATATATAATAATATAAAATATAAAGTATAATATAATAAAATAATATAAAAATATATAATTAAAAATAAAATAAATAAAATAAAATTATAATATTAATTATAAGTTAATTTAAAACAAAATAAAAAAACATAATGTATAATTAATAAGATAATAACGTAGAGTATTAAAAGTCTCATGAGTGAGTGAGTGATATTAAACATATGTGAGTAAGTATATTACGATGTCGCTCGTAATTGAGTAAACGCAGTTTGAGAGCCGAGATGAAGGAAAGCAGAATAAAACAGAAAAGGCGCGTAAAGAAAGAGAGAATTGCAAAAAGAAGCAAGTGACTCGTAAGCACTACCAAATCTTTGTATATGCTAATGGCGTGTGAGATATGAGAGAAGAAACATCTCGTAAATTATTTACTGCTTCTAGAGAATTGAGCTTGCTCGACTCTCTATATTTTCTCAGAAGAATATGAATGCTTTTTTATAGAGAGGAACAAGCATTGTAATGTTAACTAAAGGATTAATCGAGAGTATCAAACTTTAACAAAGAGTGAAAAAACAATATATGTATTTGTGACGAGTTCGTATTATTAAAAATGCAGACAAATTTTATTAGTAAAGACCAGTATACATTTATAAAACGATAATCAAGTCACATAAACAAAGATCTTCGCGCTATGGGTTGCAGGTTTTTAGCAAAATTGGGTTAAACCACATATATATCATATTATATTTGACATTGTTATCTATTATTTTGACAAATACACTTTTAAAGATATAAAATATGTACATAATATATAATAGAATATAATATGAGAGATTTTTTAATATTTAAAATGTCGCAGGAGGTGAAGAGAGTGTGCTGATATAATCTCAAAGCCAGTTATCGAGATTGCGTATAGTAAAGCAGTAATTAATATACTACGAAAATTTTCTTCCTTCTAAAACAGATAAGCGGACAAACAGGAGACTGGAAACACCATATTTCGCCCTTGTCTTACACATGTATGAACTACCCTTCCTAGTTGAGAATCTTTAGCTGATTACTGGCTCTTCTTGAATTTTTAAGGTGGATTGTGTTTATCAACCCAGTACCTAACATACCAGCCTTTTCTAACTCAACAATTGTGGACGACATAACTTAGATGGATATAATAAATAGAACTACTATATAAAATGTAAATATATATATATATAATACATGAACACTACTATATTTATTATTTTTCTTCTTATTAATATCACTAAATTTTTTAATAAATATTATATAAATAAAATACATAATATATATATCAGTAGTTAATAAAAATATAATAAAGATTAATTATTTATTATTTATTTACAGTTTAGGGATCGCAATAATATTTTTATAATAATAATTAGTTATATATATTCAAAAGAATATTAATGTAAATATATAATAATGTATAATGTATAGACATAGTATATAATATATATATATTTGTAATATACGTAATTATTATATATTTAAAATATAGTATTATATATATTATTATATTGATTATCATTATATTTTTCGATCAGCGCGGATAATAATATATAGTATTGCCGCTATATATTATACTGTACGTACGGTCAGCATATAAAGCACGCAGGCGTGTACGGAATTACCAGAAAAGAGGGCTCTAATAGCACATGCAATTTTTATATTGGCCGCTCGCGATCACTGCGAGTACCGAGTGAGCGCTGTACAAATAACTAATAGCGGAACGCTGCAGTCGGTTACCGCTTAGAATATAATATTGCACTCATGAGACCGATTGTGCGGCGACGCGGTAGCGTGCATTCAACTCATCGATTGCATTCCGAGGGAACTCGTGCGAACAACCGAGAGAGTTAGTCATTATTTCATTTGCGTGTGGTGTCCCAGACGCACTATTTAATAATTCTTTGGAAATTCTAAATTGGCTGGAGACTCTCAACGACCACGTTGGTAATGAGGCTCCTTTGTTTATTGTTCTAATTGATCGCAACTTCAGTTCAAGAAAACGTACCCCTTCCAGATGGCTTTGAGAGTTTTCCTGAACGCTGTATAGAGTATTAGAGTAAGAGATTTGGATATTAGTATATATCTGCATTTGTGATAATATTATAACGCATGATTTACTGCTCTCACTATAGAAGATATATCTTAGACATAGCTGCGTAGTGTAATGCGAGATATAGAACTATTGAAAGAAGAGACCTCAAGTTAGTCCAGCTGAAAAGACCAAAATAATAGAAAGGTGAAACGGCGATTATTCAATAAGGCAGTAGCGCTCAATAGAAAGAGAGGCATTATACCATCTACATTCTCAATGATGAGTAGTAGGCTAGATTATCATATACAAATTACTTCCAAATTGCGAGCAAACATTTCCTTAAACTGATTGTGATGCAAAAACATTAGCTTTCACTAGTATATCTGGCTAAATATCTAACTCCCCTAATTTGTCAGACTCTTCTATACCTGTGTTTACATTCCCACCTACACAAAAAGTATGCTCGCTCTACAGACATCATTGAGGGGGAGGGGCTGGATAAAAAAATATTTGCTTGCGCATAGCAACGGCGTTCACATAATAATGATTAACCTCTGTGGTAGTTTCCATATGTCTCTAGCCACGCGAGCATAGATAAAGAGTGGCTCTATGCAAATATGTCATGAGACCTACGAGCATACTCCATGGTTTTCGTTAAGAGCCTCATCTCCATTTGCAACCAAGATTTGCAAATTTGAATATCTTTTGCTCCTTGATGACTTTCTCTTCTAGTGTTCCTTATATTCGCATTGAGTTCCTTTGTGTAGTAGATCTCTGGGAAAGTGAGACATGACCTGATCATACGAATTTCGCTAGACAATACCTCTTAATCAGATGACTAGCATAGTGAGTCCAAATGCGTTCTATCCTCGTCAGTGATATAGCCGTTTATTTGACTGATATAGGGCTATATCTAGGCATAGCCAGGCCAGGTCGTCCAACTATCAGTCAGGGTTGGGGATTTTTGGATTTTTTGAGGAAAAACCTCAAATTTTTTATTTTTTTTCTTAAATATTCAATTTTTTTTAATATTTCTGATATTTTATATAAAAATCTGATTCATTATCATATGATATATTTGTATCTCTGTTCTCTTGATATTATAGAGAGATCGGTACGATTCTGATATCTAAAGATGACGCGAATATAATCATCTCTCGTAAAATTACAAACGTGTCTTTTTTTTAAAGTCAACATCAAAAGGATGAAATTATTTTTAACCCTAGGCCCATATACTCTACATGAGTTGACGACACAAGCAGAACAATAGGTGTGTATAGGCGCTACAACAAATGACACAATGAATACGAGACACACCACTCTAAAAGTGAGTGTTATTGTAATGCAACTAATAATAAAGATCTTATCATCAGAATTGGGTTACGCCCAATGTTCACTAACCGTGACCCTATTAGCACTAGTAAATTTTGTCTGCGAAAGTTATACGAGTAGCCTTGCGTCATGATCATATATAGTTTAGTTCTAATTTTTTATGGCCATTCTCTAATAAGAGTTTTAAGAGTCACTAATACTCCTCACAAGAAAAAACCTGTAAAAGCAAATCTAATAGTCAAAATAAAGAAGAAAGAGATCTTTCAAATTAAGCAAAAAATCTAATGTTATTCCTACAAAGGTATAAATAGAATCGAATTGATTTCTTTCACGTGCCACCCTGCCTATCAGTGCCTAGTTCCAAGAAGGTTGCTGATAAGGCAGGCCCTTTCCATCAGTGAATTATTCTCGCTTTTTTGTTAGCTGATAGTGCGTGTCTCTGCTCGGTTTGATTGCTGAGTGGTAGAGATTGTTGCTATTCTAGAAGTGTTCACCGTTGGAGATGTGCCATTCTTGTGGGGTTTCAGCTAGCTTAAGAATGAATTCTTTATTAGAACCATTTATATATCAAAATTAGATTTATTATTGAATCTAAAGTTTCTCATAATTATTCACCCAAAAAGTAAGAAGTATCAGCCATGTATCGGTCATATTAACCAACTCCCGGGTGGTGAAATTTGGTGAATATTTTTATTATTGGTAAATGGATATTTGTGATACATGTACACATTTTCCTGTGTGAGGAAGGAAAAGTTTCTTCCATAGGGGAAGTTTTGGATAGGTGGTATAAGGTATTCTGTGATATGAAGTCGCATTGATCTGTTTGTTTGAGCGTAAGTTGTGTGTGAAATGTTTTGTGAAAGGTTTGCGTTTGTGGCTTTGTGGAAAAAGTTTCAGGGAATTTGTGAGCTTGTAAGTGGATTTTACACTTAAAAGAAGTAGGTGAAAGTTTCTTAATTAACATTTGAGGTTTTTAGTGACTTTAGAGTGATCAGAATTGGTTTTTGTTTGGGAAGTTGTTTTGCAACAATATATTTGACTTTAAATAGGAGGCAGAGCCACTTAGCGGGTGGCTAGGTTGTGTAAGTGTAGCACTGGTCGGTAAGTGAATGGTAGGTGTAGGCATGGTTAGCAATGGGTTGGTAGAGCTCAGAGTGTTGGTATCAGGAGTAGGAGATGCAATTTGAGCTTGTGCAGAAGTATCACTACCTACTAGGTGTGTAGGAAGCCGTGAAGGGGAAGCTAAGGGGTTAAGAGAAATGGTACTGCAGGTTTCGGTAATAGTAAATGCAGTTAAAGCATGTGAGGAGTTAGTGTTATTTACAAGGTGTGTAATAAGCTTAGGGGTGGGAAGTAATGAGTTGTTAGAGGAATCTTTTTGTGTGTAAGGAAGAAGTCTCAGCAGTAACTGAGTGAGGGTGATGTGATGGCATGGGAAGTATAGAAGTGTTAGTGTAAAAGATGATGATAAACTTAATTCTGGTGCAGAATGTGTTAAGAATTGTGTTTGAGAAGGAAGGAGGTGGAATGTTTTTCTGTTGATGTAATACTTATTATAATTATTATTTAAAAATTCTTCATCAGCTTTTGTTTTAATATGTTTTTCTTTTTTGCTTCCAACTCCCTAAATATTTTTCTGATATTCATTTAATTTCCTTAATATTAATAAAGTTACTCTAAGTTTATTTTACAAAGAAAGTAAGAGGCATATTTATATTTTTTAGATCCTGACCGGTTTCGTCCGTAAAGTCCTGTAGTTTATAGAGTTTGTTGATGGTTTAATTAATTACAACTCCTACTCCCCAGAAGTATATAAGAATTCAATTGTTAAAACACTCATATATAGGGCTTATAGATTGTGCTCGGATTGGGATTGATGCTGAAGTTAAAAGAAATAAACAGAACCTGATTAACTGTAACCACCCTTTAAATTTAATGGAGAAAATAATAAACAAAACCATCAACAAACTCTATAAAGAGCAGGACAATACGAACAATATCTCTGAAAGTATTAAATTTTATTTAAACTTCAAATGCAAGACTTCGATAAAAGAGGAAAAATGCCTACGCGGCATTATTAACGCTCACATTAAATCTACAAGTAACTCAAAAATCACAGTTAAACTATACCACAAAACAAGAAAACTTTCTTCCTGCTTCTCTACAAGGATACCCTTTCAGTTAATCACCATGTCTTGTACCAATTCGCATGTCCCGAGATTGATGTACGTAAACATATATTGGTTACACGATGAAGACAGCTAGATAGGGCATACCAACACCGCTTTAAACCCAATACAAAAATATTTTTGAAAATTTATTCACTGAGCATAACAAGACAACTGTACCTGATATTTCAAAATCATTTAAAATTTTTACACTCCTCATGTGAAGCCCAAAAAACTGAAAATAGCTGAGGCTTATTTCATAAACATCTAAAACCAGACATTAACATAAAGTTTAACGTGTTGTCCCTTAAGTTAAATATATTATGAAATGCTAAAATCTAAAATCCAAATTTGTAATTTTAATTTTTAAATCTAGTGTTAAAATAATTCATTCTATTGTAAGAGAATCAAAACTCTGAAGATGTCCAAGGACGAAACCAGTCAGGATCTAATAAATATAAAAATATGCCTCTTACTTTATTTGTAAATTATTCTCTAGATTAATATTAAGGAAATTTTAAATGAATATCAGAAAAAAATATTTAGGGAGTTGGAAGCAAAAGTAAAACCTATATTATTATTATTATTATTATTATTATTATTATTATTACAAATTTTATGGAGTTCCATCCATGTTAAATAACTATGAAAAATATTTTAATTACAAAGTATGACCCCTGAAAGACTATCACAAACTGAATTTAGATTTACATAAAATTTTACCTAAGGTCTTTGTAATGTAGGAGTATTGATTGGGTTATTTGGAAGATTAGAAAAATGAGGCGGTTTATAGGGTGTTTGAGTAAGAATTTTGACAGGTTTGTCGTGCAAGGGTATCTGGAACGATTCTTTGTGAGCAACCAAAAGGTGTGAAAAATCTTTAGATGATTTTGGGAAAGATTCCAGTGATGTTTGCTGTGGTGCAAATCTTCTACACTTTCTTTTAATTACCCCAAGAAATATTTTCTAATTTTATTTTATTAATTTAATTATTATAAGATAGGTGAAAACAAATACCCTTTAAGCTCTATTAAGAATTTAGTTATTAAACAACTCAAATGATTGGACTAGAAAATTTATAAAAAATGAAAGAAAAATGCTAAATTGAATTAGCACATGAAATTAGACCTTTGATATTTTGTCGATTTTAAATACAAATTTTAAACGGATGGTAACGAGGTCGAGGAAAAAAAAATTACTCTAAGTTTATTTTACAAGAGAAAAAAAATTGGCAATAGGGGCCCTTGCTATAATTAATATATATATATATATATATATATATATATATATATAAATATATATATATATATATATATATATATATATATATATATATATATATATATATATATATATATATATATATATATATATATATATATATATATATATATATATATATATATATATATATATATATATATATATATATATATATACATATATATATATATATATATATATATATATATATATATATATATATATATATATATATATATATATATATATATATATATATATATATACTATTATATATATATATATATATATATATATATATATATATATATTGTAATGGCTTGGATGTAGTAGGATTAGTAAAGCTCATTAACTTCGTAAAAATAGATTTTTATTTCATCTCTACTTCTTTTCCAATCGACTGGTCTTCCCCATTTGCAAATATAATATATATATATATATATATATATATATATATATATATATATATATATATATATATATATATATATATATATATATATATATATATATATATATATATATATATATATATATATATATTTATATATATATATATATATATATATATATATATATATATATATATATATATATATATATATATATATATATATATATATATATATATATATATATATATATATATATATATATATACGCTATTTCAAATCCTAGCAGCAATTGGAGTTTTATCTACCAGGGGCAAGAATTAAAACTCTACTGCGAACACGTTGGTGGCGCTGGTTTGGGAAAGCCAGCCTTAAAAGTTTGATTTCCTGTGGTCCCCCCTGTGTTACCCCCTGCATAGAGGATAAAACACGTTAAAGATGGATTTATATATATATATATATATATATATATATATATATATATATATATATATATATATATATATATATATATATATATATATATATATATATATATATATATATATATATATATATATATATATATATATATATATATATATATATAAAGAAATGACAATTCCATTTTAATTTATGTATAGTATATAATGGTCATATACTAATGATATTTGTAGTGTTTATATCAAGCTTCACTTGCTAAAGACATAGTGAAGATATCATTATTCATGTCTATTATTATTATTATTATTATTATTGTGTGTATTATTATTATTATTGTGTATTATTACATAATAATAATAATAATAATAATAATAATAATAAAACGATCTATTAAAACTAGTAAATATTTCACAAGTTGAATTTTTAAAATAAAAGGGAAAGATAAAAAATAACATGGTTTTATTTTTATATTGTTTTCGTAGTTAAAAGAGCTCTATGCATTTTTGATTTATTTATTTGAAGGCAAAGGTGTGGAGCGCAATATTGTTGTCCGAGTTTGCATTTTTGTATGAATTTAGAAGAGTTTTGTTTTTGTTTTTATTTTCTGTAATAAATGTTGACAATTCGACACGCCTCCGTCGTGTAATTAGTAGTATGTATAGTACCTGCAATTTTAGTATAAAAGGTGTTTACATATTTATGGCTGCTGTTTGAAAGTCTATTTCATTGGTCAGGAATGTATCATGGTGCATCTGTCTTGATATAAAACGGCATGTTTTGAGTATGAGAGCGACTTTGTCCTAGAATTTACTGGAGCGTGGATGAGTTGGTGGTATTATATGTGGCAACATATTATTATTTCGTCTGCTATAAAATTTTACAGTTATAACATGTGTTGTCTGCAATATTAGTAGTTTTTTACCTATGTTTGTAAAGCGTTTACCTGTGTTAAATTTTCATTAGGAAAAAGCTTTTTTTTAATTCTATTTATTAATTTAAAAGGTTTTATTCATTGGTGTTAAATATTTTGAGTAAATTTATTTTCATTATATTAAGTGGTTATTTTTCTGAGGTATTTTAAAGGTGCAGTTCTTGTTATTAGAGGTGTTCTGTGCTTACCTACAGTTATGATGATGTAAGTGTTCTCCATTTAGTTTTTTTGGTAAAATTCATATTTTTTTTTTGCATTTTTGAGATATATTGTTTACAGAGTAATATTTCAAATTTTATTGGTAATATTTTGAAAAGTTTTAAAAATTTATTTAATAATTTAAATATTTATTATCATCAATAATAAATATTTCTTGTATATTTATTATATAGCATTTATATGTTAACGTTGGTATTTATACAGTAGTGTATTTATACATAAAGTTTTAATATTTATTTGTGATAATACTGTTAGGTATTTTTATTTTGTTGGCATTGTTAATTATTCTTGGGGAATCTTCCTAAAATAGAAATATTTTCTAAGACCTGGGGAATATAATATTCAATGCATTAGCTATTGCATTAATGCAAAATTAAATTTTTGAAATATTTTTTTTAAGTTAACAATTTATTTTTATTTATCTTTGTATACTTGTTTTGATTTAGTGATATCTCATAATATATTGGGGGATATAATTAGGTTCAATTTTATAAATAGTATTGTCTGATATAATATTTTGAAGATATTTATTTATTTATTTATTTATTTATTTTGAATATATATATATATATATATATATATATATATATATATATATATATATATATATATATATATATATATATATATATCGTCGTGTCAATTATTCTCAAAGCTATTTTTCATTTATTTAATTGCTTTAATTAATATATGTTGGTCCCTTATGCTAAAAACGAACCCCTCGCATTGAGACACTTTCTTCTTGGTCATAGAGTTTTTGGTAAGTCAGCATATTTTATGCAAGTGTTCAGGATCCGTCAGATCCAGTATAATCTTTGTGGTTAAGAATAACTATTTGATTGCCGGTGTGTGTGAGGCATCGTCTGGGGCCTGTTCAACCATTCAACTGTTTAATAAAGAAAGTTTACGATGTCACAATATATATATATATATATATATATATATATATATATTTATATATATATATATATATATATATATATATATATATATATATATATATATATATATATATATATATATATATATATATATATATGCTCTTTGCATTATATATATAGTGATGGGTAAATGCCTAGACTTAACAATTGGGCAAATGCCCTGGGCATTTGTCCAATTTGGGCATTTTAGAGGGCATTTATACTTTTAATATATATATATATATATATATATATATATATATATATATATATATATATATATATATATATATATATATATATATATATATATATATATATATATATATATATATATATTCTTCTTCTTCTTCTATATATATATACATATATATATACTGTATTTATATATATATATATATATATATATATATATATATATATATATATATATATATATATATATATATATATATATATATATATATGGTATATATATATATAGATATATATATATATATATATATATATATATATATATATACTTATATATATATATATATATATAAGGTTACGAATGAAAATAAGGGAATCTGTAGGATAATAAATAGGGATGGTGCTTTTATTAGCTGATGAAGAGGAGAGTGTGGAGGAGCACTTCGAAAATCTATAACATTGGCACTAATGAAGAGATGATAGTGAATGTGTTGGTTTAATGGTACAAGGAGGAAAAAGTATTTTCGGGATGATGTCATTAGAAAGGAAGAGGTAATGGGTAGAGTGAGAAAGTTGAAGAATGGTAAATCTGCAGGTATAGAGAAATTACTGGTGAAATGTTCAAGAATGGGGATGATGATTGATTAGATTTGGAAGTTGTGTAACAAGCGTTTATGGGGGTATAGTTCCGAAGGGTTGGAGGACAGCAGTAATAGGGGATACTGATAACTGTAATTATAGGGGAATTAGCTTGGCCAGTGTTGTAGAAGATAAAAACTGAAGTGACTGTCGAAGTTCGTCAGGTGACTGAAGGGCTGATTGGTGAAGGAACAAGGTGCATTTGAAGTGGAAGAGGTGATATTATTGGATCAAATCTTTTATTGAAACAAATGATGGGAATGAGATGAAGAATAAATTGTATTTGAAGTTTTATGGATTTGCAACAGGTGTATGGTAGGATTAATATGAAAGCTCTGTGGCAGGTGCTACTGAAATATGATGCTGTTGGTAGGCTCCTGAATGGAATCAAAGTATGTATGACGATAGGGAAGCGTGTGTAAAAATAAATGAATCCAAAAGTGATTGGTTTTAAAATTAATAGCCAGGTGAGGCAGGGTGTGTTATAACTCACTGGTTATTCAATTTGTATGTGGATGGGCTTATAAAGAATTAGAGGTAGGTGTGACAGGGGAA
>JABUQX010059654.1:0-27500 GCA_015478945.1 Trachelipus rathkii | reverse complement strand
TAATATTGTGTGAATATATAGTACTGTGAACGTACTACACTTACCTTGTAATTATCATAAGTAATTAAGGGATGAATTATATTAATATATAATACGCTATGATATATATGACGTACGGTATAGAGAATTATATATTATTACGCAATATTACTGTATTATTATATTATATATATTAAATATATATATTATATATATATATATAATAGTATACTCAGTATTATATATACTTATATATTATATAATAATTATATATATATATTATATATAATTATAATTATAGTACAATTAATATATATATTATATTCATAGTATATTAATATTATAGATATATTATGAGGTTAATAATAATTATAATTAGATTAATAATATTAATATTTATTATATTAATATTATAATATATATTAATATATATATAAATAATATTTTAATGAGATAATAATAATAATAACTAAAGTGTAGATGATTGTGTAAATTATATCATATGCATCTATTATTTGTTGGTTCTGACTTCTCATAGATGGAACTATCTGTGTGTTATTTATTGTCATAATATAATCTATAATAGTGTGTGTCTACGTATTAAGGGTAAATTGGGAAGTAAGTATTTGTACTGGCTATGAATTCTATTTATTAATATATGTGACAGGTAGGTATTCGATATATATATAGTCAATAAATATGGATATAATATTCTTTAATATGTAGATAAGAGCGTAAGTAGATATAATGAATCTGGAACTGTATAATGTAGGTAATAGTATATTTATTTATGTTATAATATAATGTTGAGTGTTATAGGGAAATATATATATATATATAATATATTTTATTATACGTAGTAATATTCTTGATAAAAAAGGAATATAATAAAAGTATATATATATATTATAGGTTTATATACAGTATATGTATATGTAATATTTATATATACTGCCATCATATTATAGTTACAGTTGTATAATCATAATATCACTCTCACTCTCACAATTAAACTTTCTAACTGATCGTTGGGTAACTGTCACAGTAAAATAAATCAAACTTAATAGGATATATGTGTTGTCGAGCGTCGGTGATATAGGTAGTTAGGTGCTATAATTACTAAATAATATAAATATCGCCCCGTAAATCACTAAGTGAGTTACGATCTTAGTGATACTACTTGTGCATTACTTTATATTTTATACCTCTTCCTAGTGTGCATATAATAGTTCAGTAGATGATATTGTTATTTCTATACATCTAGGGTAAATGATATAGAGCTATAATATAGTAACGAACGTACTCACCGGGTGGTGATGTCTGCAATATACAGATTAATGGATATCATGTGTGTGATATAGGTATAGGTACCTAGCTACAGTACTATCTCACGTTTATAATATATAATTATATATATATATTTATATACGTAGATATACTGTATAATATTATATATATGTCTTACGCTTGCTAATTAGTGGAGCGTCTTCAGATAATAAACAGAACAGGCACTATCATAGTATACGGTGTATATATATGTCGTAGGGTTTTATATCACTTTGGCTTTTTGATCTTAATATAGGTGAGCTACAGTATATCCAACACCTTTTTAAATAAGTGAGTTATACTGTGCTAAGTGTGTTGTATCAAGTTTTATTGTAATATATTAGTATTAGTATTAGTGAATATGAACGAATACATATATTTTATAAAATTACTTGCGTTGCTCAGAAGTGTAAGGTTTAGGTATGAATAAGGATAAGTATAAATGAAATATGTGTGTAAGCTTTATATAATGTATGGACATCTTATTTTTTTACTGAGTATTATAGTGTTGGTAGATATTAGGTATATATTATATATATATATAATAAATAATATATATATATATCACATTATGTTAGTAGTTATTGAATATTATGTAATAAAATTCTCATCATTATATATAATATATACTATATATATATATATAAGATATTACTCGTACAAATCTCATTCAAGATTATTTGCAATATTACACAAGTAATTCAATTCTATGAGTATAACTCTAAATGCCTGACTCAAGCAGTATCTCAATCGTGTATAATATATTCTTTCTATAACTGTTAATTTATGTTACTGTAATATATAAATAATTCATTCTACAATTCTGTATATCCAACATCCAGATAGATCTGTCGTATAGGAATAATAAATATAATTATTTACTTTTAAGTATTACTAGTGGTTATAGCATAATACATGTATTGATTAATACTACATATTATTACATATACATTTAATATATACCTCGTACTATCTATGTAAACCTCCATCTCTCACTCTCTTTCAATGCTTGAATCATCCTACATATGAAGAGAGTAACATTTCATATTGTATATAATAACATTATATACCGAGAGCTATTAGATTTATTCAGGATTATGATATACTATATGTATAATAAAATTACTATAAGTGAGTGCTGAAGAGCTATATGAGTCAGAGATGAGTTAAATAAAGTGTTCTACTCTTCACATATCTCTATATGATTATAAAGATTGTTATATATCCAATAATATATGTAACTTATTATTAATTATATTCTTAATCTTTCACTTTATTTGCTTTTTATATTATTTATAACTTATATATCAGGTTAGTAATATATAATAATACGCTTTAAGATTAATTTTTAATAGGTATATATATTAATCCCTACTCCATGTATTCATACCAGTAATACTGTTTTTATTTTGTGTGATCACTATGGTTCCTATATCTCGTTAGTACTAAATTTTTTGTCAATTATTTATATATATATATACTTCAATTGGAGTTCACTCTCTGTATTTATCTCTGGTATCGTGGCTTATATTCCATTTACTTTACCTTCAATTAAAAACTCATAAACCTATGTGATTATATACTATATTATTTTATTCATACTTATGAAATTACTCTATAGTTACCATATATGAATTAGATTAATAATCATAATATAATATATTAATATATATATAACTATAAACTATTACTTTACGACGACTCTCAGGTGATATATACATAATATTGTATATAGGACGGATATATATCTCATCGCTGCACCAGTATAATATCTAAAATATCACCCCTCAGTTAAGTCTTCTCTCCTACTAAAGTGACTTTTACTCAATTCTTTGACCTTATAATCCTTTTTATTAATAGTGTAATATTCTGATTTACAAATATTATAGCTGTAGTCTCGAGATTATAAGATACTCTACTAAAAGTCTGATCTCATTTACCTCATTCTTTGCTTTATCCCACTTTAGACGAACTATGAGATCTTTCTTCTTTTCCATCTTCTTTTTCATGCAGTATAACTGGGTTTATCTTAACTTATTATATAATAGTTGGGTAGCCTATTTCTAGTAATATGATATATATTTTTATTAGAATTTTTTTAAACATTCCAAGGTTTCGGTCGTTTTGAATTTATTTCTATATATTATAACTATATGTATTCTCATATGGTAAGACTAGTATATATAATGTGGAATATAGCAGATAATCGTGCAGTTTATCAATATTATTTATTTTTATATAATAATGTATAATTTCATTTTATATAATGTAAAAATATAACTATACTATGTGAGCTCAATACCTACTCTCTCTTAATTTATGATATCGCGTAGACGGCTTTCATAACTATTATCTAGCTACTTAGATCCGTTACTTAGTATATAGTATAGTATACGTATACGATAAAATTATGAATACTATAGCCGTTATATTAGTATACTATTAACCATTGACTCCCAGACTGCTATAGTACGCATATACTTATACGTAATATACTTCATACAGCACCACTGGATAATATTCCATTACCGCCTAGGCCTGATGCAAGTCCCGCTGGTTATATAATAGGTAGTGATTTCGTTGTAGCTCTAATACTACTATACATATTTATATATATATTCCATAAGTACATAGCTATTATACTCTCACAGTAGCAACTGTTATAGCTACTTACTATGATAAATTTCTTACCTTTCTATTAACTTTATTGGTTAGTTATCTAACCCATCTAACAGATTATATTCTTAGTACTTTATACGTAATTCTCCATAATTTGTATACATAAATGTTATATTCATCAGATATAATATAAAGCCTTAGCTGTCTTTTTAATTAAAGACGATGATTTCTTCAACTATTCATCGATTAATCTACAATCCTGCTCTAATTTATAGCTCTTATTTATTCAGATACTATTCTAGAGATAATTTAGTTATTCCTAGTTATAATAGTTACTATGTACGAAATTTATAATCATTGTATAAAAGATGAGTGTTGTTCAATTAAAAATAATTTCACTCTTTATATAAATAATAATACGTTCCTTAATTAATGATTATTTTCTTCTTAAATAATTACTTTTGTTCTCTAATAATATATTATTATCTTAAGAGATAGAATACTACTATTATAATAATCACCAATCTCTAGTGGTAGAAACCGATCACTCCCAAATACATTAATTATTCTGAGCGCGTCCCTTCAGATAATTGATATATAGTATATATACTATTAATATATGTATAAATAACTTTTATAATCACTACCCTCACTTCGTTTCCGTTGTTAATGACACGCATTAGTTCATAAGCGTATATATTATATATATATTATATATATATGTATAGATTATTATTATATATACTATATATATTATATTAGATATTGATATATAATATATTTATAGTATTATATAATATTATATTATATATATATATTAATATATACCGTATTAATTATAATATTAATATATTATTAATATATTATATATACTATTATATATATATATATATATATTATATATATATTAATATATAATTATATATATTATAACTCTATATATTATTATTATATATATATGATTTGTTACCACAAATATTATTTTAATTATACTTAATAAGTCCTACGGACTATAAGTTATAGTGTGAACAAAGGAATAAATGAATAATAAAAAGATTTGTTTTCTATTTTGTATAAATATAGATGATATATATATATAATTATATGATATATAATTATATATAGTTATGATTAATAATATATAGTTATATGATAACAGCCCTATATACCGGATATATATATACTAAGATATTATAATATATGAATAATATATTATTAATATTATAATATATATATATATATATAAGTATATGAATTAATATAATTTATATTTATATATATATCAGATATAAGATAGATATATATATTATACATATTAGATTATATATTATATATATAGATATTATATATAATATATATATATATATATTAATAAGTATTGTATATATATTATATATTATATACTTTCGTTTTACAAAAGTATTTATATTATATTATATAGATATAGTATATATATATATTAATATATATATATTAAATATATATATATATATATATATATACTTATATATATAATATATATATATATTATATATAATCAGGTAAAGATAAGGAATGGGATTTACGGATCATTATGTTGTTTTATGGTTGTGAGTGAGGGTGATTGAATCTATTAATAATTATTGTTGTTTTATGTAAAATATAAGTGCTGGATAAGTACTATATTTTATGTGGTCGTGACGAAAGAGAAAAGGTAACAATAGGATAATAATAAAGAGAAGAATAGATATATATATGTGTGAGTTCAAAGACTAACTTAAGGATAGCAGTATATGTACAGAGAGATTCGCTCCAGAAAACAATAAAGTTGTGCATGAGGAATCAAAGTTTAGATTACTGAACATATCTAGGGGCAAATGAGTAATGAGATAGCAATTGTATTAGTACGTGCCAAAGGAAGGAATTGTTCGGATGGCTGAAATAGGAAGTTAAAGAATATATAGTTTAAACATGTGAATGGTGAATCAATTAGAAGATTGGTTGAATGAGATAGCGAGTTATTTAAGTGTAAAATAAAAGAAGCATTTTATTCATTGGCTTGAAATGGATAAAAGCAAATTTGATAGACGACTCAAAAGATAAGGATGCTTTGTGAATTGATATAAAGGATTGAGATAAAAATAAGACAGAATACTATGAAGAGTGGATATACGTAATAATTAAGGAGAATAAACAAGAGGATGATAAATGTAAGCAGTTTGAAGGAGGTAATGAAACAGGGTGAATTACTTATAAATAGGATAGAAGCTCTTCTGGAAGGCAGTGCGAATAGAGTTAGAAATGAGAAAAGTGAACATTTTGAATAATGAATAATGAAGATAGTATGCTTTGTAACTTGAATGAAATGTGATTGATAATACATTATAATTTACGAGATTTAAATCACAAATAGGCTGGATGTTTTGATGGTAGAGGAGTGTTGGGGATAAGTTACTCTTTTTATCTGTGCCTTACCACTCAATATTCAACAGGTACTGAAGACGTGCTCTGGTAACACGTTCTTCTTAATTTAATTAATCTGGATGCGTAAGAGAAGTGGCTGCAGACCTTGGAGAATCAGGTCTAGGGTCAGTGGGGATATTGATTCTAAGTCTCGCTATCGCCGTTGTAATTAAGATTTTAACAGTTCTGATGGAAATTAAATAGTTTTGAATTCTTGTTTGAACTCAATTCCATCCTTTTAAGGCCTTCTTTTCCACAGTTAACTGTGAAAGAGATCACAATCAATTCGCCCACAATATTTGATCCTTTTACAGCCGGATTCTCATCATCAATAAATTACGATTACTGTCCGCTTCATTAAGATAATGGTCTTTTTAAAATATTACTATAAATCTACTCCTGATTTACGCACTTCTAATAGGTAGGGCTATTCTCTACGGATATTTTGATATTTATCTGTCATTTTTCACTTTCCCAAGTTTTTACCTTCATTAGGGTTTATTCTATATCATCGGTTTAGCGGGATACCCGAGTGATGGCATGTAGGGTGCAAGTCCCTTTAAGATCTCATCAATATTTTGGATGATCTTGTATAAGATGCGTTTCTCATGGATGTTAATGTCTGAATTTAATTATCCTGATACACTTCTTTTGCGTATTTGGTTATCGTCAACGTTTAAGGCGATCCATCATAAGCTATGAGTAGAGGCTGCGAAAGAAATGAGTCTCACAATATAAGATCTCTTGTGGCAACTGTTGTATTGATGTGAAAGAGGTTGTAATAGTCGATGCATTGGGCTGAATATCTGCGTATATAGCTTGTGAATGCATGAAACTGGACCCTGTGATGATTATTGCGCAGGTGCGCCAATAACTGTCCATTATAGATTGTAATAATGAATCTGAGGACGCAATTCTTACGATTTATTATACTCTCCTTTCTCTACTATTAATGAAGTACAGGCAACTCATTTCTTCATTATGGGACCCAACACTGAATTATCAGGGTCGAAAGCTTATAACGGAGGAGATTAATGGCAGGAAAATTTATCCACTCCTCCTTTCTGAAGCTAATTCTTTTTTATTTTTCATTTTATGCTTAGGAGAGTTTTAATGATGTTTCTATACGACTAGACTTTACCTTCTAGAGGTCGTTTAAAAACATTTCCATTTAGTATAAGATCGTTAAACAACACTTCACACCACATGAAATATAATTCCTCCACTATTAATTTACGTTTTTCAAGATGGTTCAGCTTTTTTAAATTTTTTGATAAGAGGTAATACTTTGCAATTAGAGCACTCTTATTCAGGTATGTATTACAGTGTCTAGTATCTTAGGTAGGAATGTTTGTACGGAGCTGCACTCTGACGGTTTTATTTGGGCGTGAAGTTCAACCATCAAATAAACCGTTGTGGGACGAAAGTAACCTCTTTATATACTTTAGAACATCTTTCCTATTGAAGAGACATTGGATGTTGCCCATACAGTTAATTTGACTCAATGTCTCTTCTCTGGTCCAAACAACATAAAACTGAGTGTTTAAAGGAAAAGAAACTTGCATACTCGCTTGCTTAATGATGCGAAAAAATATTCTGCGCGTATTCATGAAGAAAACACCGAATATTTAATGTGAGAGAAAACGTGAAGTTCTGATTCAAATAATTCATTTGTGTGCATTAAATCATCTACATACAATAATATTTTGTGGCCTGTATATTGGCCACGATCTAATATCGATCGGCTTCATAAAAACTTGAACACATTCTTATTACTACCTTAAATCTTTCCCTCGACTAAACTTTTATATAACACCATTATTATTTTTCAGGGGCTTGCTCAAAAATCTCAATTTCCGTTAAAATATTTAATAATAGAAAGTTTTACAAGCCCTGTCGGCACCAGCTATACAAGGACATGTAGCCGGAGTGTGCAAGGGATGGACTTCCCATTTCAGAGACAACTGCAATAATGGCATCGTTCACAATTCCATAGTGAAAAATGGTTTAATAAAAATTTCGTACAATTTTTTTATTTAATAATTGTTTAATAACAGGAACTCGTAGTATTTTATTTTGCTTTACAATTTTAAATAAAAAAAATAATAAAACAGAAAATAAAAAAATAGAAAAAAATAATAAATAAAAGTAAATTATAAAGCAAAAAAAAATAAAATTATTAAAAAAACTAATGTAATAAAATAATATGAGTTAAAACAGACGTTTCTTAAAGCATGCGATAAAGCAATAAAGCATGGCGAGTTTTTTTAAAAGCACAAAGCACCATGTAAAGCAGATAAAACAAAAGCATACTAATCCCAGCTTTAAGTGGTACTGAATCGGTAACACACCTCCGTGTGTTATTATTTATGTTATATTACTGTTACCGCTCTATAAGGGAGTATGTAGAGTGAGTAAAAGCAGGTACGGTAGCAGGATAAAGCAAGTAAGCAGGGAGTAAAGCGTAAAGCAGTCGTTTAAGCAGTTAAAGACAGGGATGGGAAAAGCAGGTGAAGCAGGGAAGGTTAAAGGCAGTAAGCAGGTGATAAACAAAAGCAGACTTGATTCCTGTTTAGGTGGAGACAACCGCTTGAAGTAGTGGGTGGCTGTTAGGGATGTTTAAGGTATATGGAGAAAGCCAGTTGAACGCCAGGGAAATTGAAACCAGGAAGAAGGGATGGGGGTAAAGCAGGAAGCAGTGGAGGGAAAGCAGGGGAAAACGTGGGATAGTGAATGTGTAGAAAACCCATACTGAGGGTTTGACGGCTGCAAGAAAGCGGAATGCGCTCTCTCCTTGGGGATGAGAGATTGGATACAGATAAGGGAGGAGGTGGAAGAGTGGACGGAGGTGACGGTGAGAGTGGAAAGAGTTGGAGAGAAAAGTAGGGTAGGTGCATGAGAAAAAGGGTATAGTTTGGTGTGGAATTACTGAGTGAAAGAAATAGATCAAGAGCGAGGGAGCGAGGAAGTGGGTGAGTATGTTGGATTGTGAAAGAGTGGTTGTGGTGAAAATAAAAAAAGTCGTTGGTATGGGGGGTATAGTATCAAAGGGACAGGGGAGCATGAGATTGGGCGAGGATGCGGTCTCGCTACCCTTAATATAAGGGTAAGGGAGATTTATTAGGGAACAGTAGAAATTATGGGGAAGAAGTTTATTGAGTGTTGTAGGGAAGGTATAATGCTGGTATTTTGGTCAAAAGATGCGTCGAGTGACTGAAGGACTGGTGGGAGTTGGGCGGATGACTACGGAGAAGGGACTCAGCCGTGTTAGCGCGCTCGCGCTCAGGCTCGGAGGGTGTGGATCAAATCTTGTAACATTGACAGTGATTGAGAAATGAGGGATGGGGGAAGAATTAATGTATTTTAGGTGTTTAGGATTTGCAACAGGTGCGGGTATGATAGGAGTTAATAGAGGTGAAAGGTTGGTATGGGGCAGTGTTAGTTGATATATGGTGTTGGGTGGTAGCTTCTGAATGGAGTCAAAAGTCTGTGTGACGATAGTGAAGCGGTGTAAGAATAAAATGGTGTCAATGGTGATGGTTTGAAGGAATATAATCAGGGCGCGGCGTAAGATACCAGGGTTGATGGTGTATGTGCATCCTTGTTATTCAGCATATCTGTGCTGGTATGGAGCTGGGGCGGGGCGTGGCGACCTGCGGGGGACCTCTCTCTGGAAAGATATCTCTCGAGCAGTCGGTTGGGGATGGCAGGACAGTGGTGTTGAGTCAACGGCCCCAAAGGGAGAATGAGAGCGAGTAATGGAGGAGAATGATAGCTGCTCGAGGGGCGTTGCACCAGGTCGCGGCGTGATGCGGAAATGATACGTTGGATTCTGTCGACTCGCGCGCAATTATGGAGAGAGTGTTGAGAAGAAAGTTGGTAGAGCCGAGTAATGTTAGGCCTAGGGGTGGTACGATAAAAGGAGAGGGCACAACTTGTGTGAGGTATCAACTGTCGTTGAGCCTATTAAAGGATTGATGACGAGCTCCCTTATTGAGTGGTGTCGTGAGTCAGAGTGCTAGGGACTCATCCTCGGAGTGTGGACGGTATGTTTAGAGATAGAGTGGCAGCTGAGGGCAATGGAACAAGTGTCCTGAGAAGTTTAAGTCACTGCTCATATGGCACACGGTGATATGTGGGGCATAGAGAGGCAGGATCGGACGATGCCAGAGATAATGTGAGGTAGGGCACAGCTCGGTGTGAATGGCTCAGGAAGGCGTGGACTGGTAGGTGCAAATTAAAAGCGTCTGGTGAACTACGTGTAAGACAGGGCCAAGGTCTTCGAGGTAGCGTGTGCTGAGGTCTATACTCGAGGGTCCTCGTGTAAATATCAACTCCTGATCGGTTAGTAGTGAACAGCACGTAGATATTTGCTCGTGACGCTGATGTCTGGAGATAAGAAGTATGAGATCACAGACGGTTCACAAAGGTGGTTCCGGGTAATGCGAACCACTCTATATGCAGGAGGCCATCAGAAAAGCGTTACAAGGGGCGAATGTGAACAAGGTAAGGTGTCGAGAGAGACATATGATTAAATGTGTAGGACGGAAGTGACAAGATATGGTAGGGAGGAAGGCAAAAATGGGTGTAAGGTCTCGAAGAAAGAAGATAAAATGAAGAGAATGAGATTGGAAAGTCATTGTTGAGAGGTTTTGGTGCAAATTGGAAAGAGGAGCAGTTGCCCGATGAAATAAGAGTTGGTTGGATTAGCGGGGACCTCGAAATATAGTCAGTTGAGGGCGAGGGTGTGCTTAGAGGAGGAGGCCGACCCACGGGCTGGGGAAGGAACGCACACGAAGAAAAAGTGGATTGAGTCGTTAGGTCGACCTGCTCTCGCAAGAGGGAGGGGACGGGGGAGAAGGGGTAAGGGTCTAGAGTGGATATAGATCAGGGGAGGCGAGGAAGAAAGGTGTGTGGAAGCAGGTGAGGAAGTGTGAATGGCGGGGAGGGGGAATTGTGTGAGGAGGAGGTGGTGGATGGGTGGGGCCCAGCCGTGGGTGCGCAGGAGGGGGAGTGTGAGACCCGTTGACGCGTGTGACTGGGAAGGAGGGTCCTGACGGCATGAGTGAGGGGTGCATGCGCAGGGGATTGCCTCACATTCGCGGAGGCTTTGCTGGTGTGTGGATTTTGGTGTGTGGCGCGAGCGATTGGTAATACGCTTCTCACTCTTATTGGGGTACTGACGGCGGAGAGAGAGCGGTAAGGCTTGGAGCTTTTACTTTTCGACTTATGTTCATGGTATCTCGATGACCTACGGCTGATTTACTTTATCCGAATGACGTCGAGTTACGCCACCTTATCACATTCTTGGAGGGAATAAAGATTATAAGGTACCAATTTTAGTGTGAAAGGAGATATAATATTATTAATAGATAGATAATATATTTAATTATATAAGGATAGTAGAAGATATATATAGATATATATATAATATATGTATTAGAAGATATAATAGATTATATATATAAATAATATATAAATATATATTAAATATATATATAATCTTATAATTAGATATTATAAGATATATATAGTATAGAATATATTAATCAGTAGGTAAGGCCCTACACTGAGTGACTGCGAGGTTATGGGGTATGGTGGGTAATGTGGATGATGGAGGGTGTTGTATATTATATATATATAATATATATTATATATATATATATATATTATAATTATTATATAAAAAGTGCAGCATGGCCTAATTTCTACGAATCATCCTAATTTTAGTACTTTGTCAAGTATAAAACTTGGGCCACTATTGCAGAAATGAGATCAATTGGTCGTAAACCATGAATTCAATATTCCCAAAATAGGTAAATTTGATTGTTTAATGCCGCTATATGACATGATTACAGGTAAGGCCATGGCTCCAAAAAGAAGTTTCTAGATCTTCCCAATAAGAAGCTTCTCTTTACAGTTCAAAACGATTTAAGTATATAATTTATCTGTGTTTGTGCTTCGCCAAACAAGTATTCATAATACCAGTGTCTTATATAACAGTGTATAATTAATTCTCAGGATTAAAGTGTGGCGCTTATTTTAAAAACTTTACTCGTAATGTAGAAATTTGTATAAATTAATACCAAAAGTGTATTTTCATATGAACTGTGATGGCGATTTATTTATTCTTTAAATTTGTATTTTGATCTCCATAATTATCATAAAAGGCTGTTTAGGAAATTGTTTTTATCCTTACCTTTTCCAGAATTCATGAATTGATAGAATTTTAAATATTCCTGTAGTGAAATATTTCAATACCTTTCTCTTCACGCTTTTCCTAATTCATATGCTTCCTATACTGTCCCGTTGAATCTTCCCCTCATGAACCCTCCTTAAACTTCCCCCTCTACGCCCTTCTCTTTTATGTCCAAAGGAGCCTGAATTCAGATCTTACTCTGTATTACTGATGCCTAAAATTTCTTTAAAAGTCTAAATATAATCATTCTTAAAAATGACTGGAGCCAAAGCAGATTCTTTAAATACCTTAGCTGGAGCTTAGAAAAAATAAATGTTCATTCTAACTTAACAACACTACAAATTAACTTAAACTACATGTGTACGTAAGATATATCTTAAAATAAATCCAACCTATAAAAATGGACTTACCTAAAGAACATACTGATCAAGCAACAACGACAGTGTTGCTCTTACGAACATTTAACCAATTGATTTTTTAAGTGGTTTTTTGAAAAAAAAATTTTATTTCTTCTTTGTATTTTTTATAGTCATTAATTTTTTCAATTGTCTTAATTATTTTATGTTTAAATAATCTCCTGATTAATGATAAGTATATTCATCTATATAATAAGTTTATTGCATATTTCATCTATATAGTTTCAAATCACTTTTAATAAAGAAAGAAAATAAAATTAGAGAACTCTTTGTTGCTACATTTCAATCTTGCTGGTAGTGTCTAGTTAAATGTGAACGTTGCTTTCTGAAGCTGTCATATTTTAATAGCTAATTATACACTTCAATATTATATGTTTTTATTAATCTACTTAGTCTTACAGCTAAAGATTTTAAAGTTAAGAAGAGCATTAATAAATAACTGCACCATTTGACATTTAATTTTTTAAGCTATAAAACCAAATGTTCAAATTGGTGTAGTCTATTTATTAGTTGTTTCTATTATTACTTAATAATTTTCTAGCGCGTAGACTGTAAAACTATCGTTTTTCTCGTGTTGTCCTATATGAGTCTCTTAACTCCCTATATTCTAAATGTTGAAGCCTTATTCAAAGATATATGTTCTGAATCAACACTTTTATTATCTATAGTCCTTTTATGACGATATATGGGCCTTCTAACTATATTTCTCACCTCTCTTAAATCACTTCTCTTTTATTTTTAACTGTTCTTTTTCTTTCTTTTCTTTATTACTACATTATGTTTACGTACTTTATTAACTTTTTCCCCATATTTAAATATAAATACTTTTTATAGGTTATTAATCTCCTATTTTCTGCTTCTTTCAATTAGCGATCCATATATATATACTTACTCGTACTTATAAATATGAATAATTTCGAAATATATATAAAACTTACCCTATATGAGTTTTAAAATCTCAATCCCTCCAATTACTATATTATCAAAAATAAATTAAAAGAAATATCCACTCAAACTCCTACTGGTTTAGTATTTCTCTCATCTTATATTATTAATTGTAATTAATTTAAATTTATGGGATACTTATATCAACGAGTGGTGTGAGGAAAATTGTTCAAAAGAACTAAAACATATAATAGAAAATATTGGTTTTATTATTATTTATTATCTATTATAGTATATTTAATTTACAAAATATACATACTAAATTATATAACTAGTTTATTTCATGAAAAATTACTTATTATTATAAATACAAAACACTAGTTGTGAATATTAAAAAGTAAATTATCTAAACATTATAATATAAGTATCATTTAAAATATTTATCATTTTAAAATACATATAATCTTAATATATATATCTATATATTGCGGTCAGAGGTTTAATATACTAAATCATATTGTTATTCAGATTATGTCAGAGTTTATACAACCTATTAATAAAATTGTAATAATAATAATAATATATATATATATAATTTATTAATAATATAATAATATAAAATTAATACATAATATAATATTAATTAATATATTTTACTATTAAATATTATATTATAATTATATATAATTATTTAATATATAAGTTATAAATATAATATATAATTTATTATAATAATTTAAATATATAATTATTATATATTTTAATATTATATTATATATTATGTAATAATTTTAACAGAAATCTTATATATAATTCTAGATGATATAAATCTATGTAATTAATTAAATATATTTAATTATAATTTAAATATATAAATTATATTATAAGTATATGATATGGGTTCCTATATCCAAAAAAGATAAAATAATATTGTTTTATTAAACTATTATAAAAAAATATAAATAATAATATATAATAATAATATAAAACTCCACCATTTAGGGATGGCTAAAAAGGATAATCAGTAGTTAGGTTAATAATAATATATATAATAAATACTATGTTTACTAATTAATAAAAGTGCAAAATGAAAGAAAATCAAATAAACTTAAATAAGCTAACTATTGCACTGATTATAATAAATAAAGAGTATGTATCGTTTATATATAAAATTTAGTGATTTATTTTAGGTAGGTGATGTATACCTGAGGGTAAATAAACGCCTCACCCAAACGGGGAATATATAATAAACTACCCCCGGGCCTACCTATCGGAACCCCATATATTTTAGGGGCCCGGGCATCTACAGAGAGGATATAAAATATATAGTGCTAAGGATGTAGGATAACTCGATATCAACCATAAAAAACTCATCAAATAGGGTAGAATATATTCTAGTTTTGTGAGGGTAAGGGCTAGTGAGTGGGGTAGTATGGAAGGTGGGGGGAACCATTAGTAATAATCAATTTATCACCTCACCCAATAATAACCTGGTCCCAAAAGTGAGGGTGAAAATAGAAGTAAGTAATAGGAATAAAACCCTCTTTCCCCAAATTATTATTTATCCCCGTTACACCCCCAACAGGGAAAAATTCTCTACCGGGGTACCAATAAAAAAACGGCTCGGGACACTCAAACCCACAATCTCAATAAGGATAATAGGGCGGTTTCCATCGTAGGGTGATGGCATTCTATTTTATAAAAGTCGAGTTTCTTTTCGCTGGAGGGAAAAAAATGCTTAAATACATTACCTCACAAAGGGTAGAGTGAGTAGTTGAGGGTAGTGGAACTTAATCCATTTGTATTATGCTTATCTCATAGAAGTATATGGAAATTTCCGGGAATAATAATATACCTTGGAGAATCCTAAATTTGTGGAATAATTTATATTGTTATTTATAACCTGGCTTTAAAAATAATAATGATTATAGGGTAGTCAGCAGTAGGAATAAATTATTTTGGTTGAGTTATTCCACTCCAAACCACCATATAATAAATATATAAAATTGGGGGCCTGGGATAGGCTGATAAACATTATTTTGACCCACCCTTATATTATTATAATAATTATAAAAGGCCCCGATTTTATTTAAAATTACCCTCCTAAATATAATTTGAAAATCCTAATCTTATGGTAGGTCCTGGTTTTTTTTAAATAAAATAATTTATTTTATTCCACCCCTAAGTTTTAATATATAGAGTAGCTAGGTGACAATCTTAGTATTCTTAGGAAACGCTAATCTCCTAATATTCTCACAAATGTTTTCTTAATTTCATATATAATTACACATCATTATCCACAAAGCATTCCTATGTAAGTGGGGTATTACATAGTAATAATAATAAATAATAATAATAAATAATAAATAATAATCAATGTTAAAATATGAGTATTAATTTAATATGGAGATTATATGATAGGATGAGGATTATTTCAGCCGATAGTTTTCGAAGCAATTATTTTTTTTCTTAAGAACCCGTTTTTTATTAACTAAAGGACAAGAGTACAGAGAAGTTTGTGCGATTCTATAATAATAAGGTTGATGTGGATGCAACTACCAAGAGTATACACTACACTTACATATACACTTATCTATACTTTGCGTTTGGGCGCAGGGGATAAGTAATTCGTAGTCAACAAGGAATTTTATCCACCCCACCTAACTCATTTGACCCGAAGATTTTGTTTAGTATGAGTGGAGTATATATATAACGGTATCGATGTAAATAATTTTTAAACTCAAAGGGCCAGGGTAATGGTGAATAAGAGTAGGTGAGCAAAAACCCTTATTCCCCCATACAACCCCCTCACCTAATTTATTATTTTCCTTTCGATTGGTTTATTTAATAAAATGAATAAGTAGCTATATCTAAACCTACTCATACTTCGATTATATTTAGCCAAATGAGGTATAGCTACTATAATTTTCCCCAAACACTATATATAATTAGGTAAACGTATGATAAATAATGATATAGTATATATGAGTATTATTTAAATATATTGTAGGAATTAAAATAATACCCCCTAGGGGCGTAGCATTTTCTCCCCCAAGGACTTTCCCCTTCAACCTACGGCTCAAAATGGGTGAATTTCTTTTTTTAATGTGAAGGGAATATCTTTTTCAAGGGACAGAGGGTATCGCTTTCTAATAAATCCAAATAGTATGAGAATACGTAATTTAATATAAATAAAAATTTAATTATTTATTTTTTTTTCCTCAATAAACTTTTGGAAATTTTAGTAAATAAATAACTACTTTCGAAAGACATAATTTATTTGTTCCGCTACCCTTTTACTCAAAATAAAGAACTGGGTTATTTATTTTATCACGTTTGGTTGGAGTATAGTAAGATACATTCAATATTTGGGTTTTACCTGGACCGGTTATAATATATTTTTTATTCAGGGGGTGACTATAATTGTTTAGTGATCTTGGAGGTAGGAGTAGGACAATGTAGGTATATTGTATCATATAATTTATCATATTTTATTGAGGTAATAAAATAATTTCAAATTATGAAATTTAGCGATAAATTATGTGAGTATTTCTATATTAATATAAAATAATTATTATATATATATAAAATAAATAACATATTGCATTGTTATTGTATATTTAGCAAATGACCCCCCTTAATAATAATATAACCTTTTTCAATCCACCCATTGTTCAATAAATAATATATATAAATTGTATAGGGTCTTTTCCCCTAAGTATGTTAAAGTATAAAAAACCATAATCTTCTAACAGCCCCGCCCACACCCTTTTATATATTATATATATTTTATAATATTTTTTAATTTTATTATTATATATATATATATATATATATTATATTAATAATTATAAAATTTATAATATTATAATATAATTATTATAATATAAATATAATATAAATTAATATATATAATAATATATAAATGAGAATTAATTTTTTTATTTATTATATTTTTCATTATTTGTTACTGTTAACACTTCCGTTATAACATTTTGTTTTAATAATTGTGTCTTAAATAATAATTTTATGTCTATTCTTCCATGGTGTGAATACAATATATTAATATAATTCCTAAATATATAATTAAATTTATTAGTATATTTGCTACTGAAGCTCAAAACATGGTAGTTCTAATTCCTATTTTAAAAAAATTATGTAAAAAAATTTAAATGATGTCAACTTAATCATGTAATATTCATAAATAAATAGAAATAATAAATTTAATAGATATTTATTAATAAATATATAAATAAATAAAATTATTGAAAATATTTAATAATATAAAAAAATATTGTAGATATGTAAATAAATCTAAAAACATATGCACCTTTAGTTATAATGTCTAGTAATTGTTTTTCCAAAGTGTAATTTACTTTTTAATGATTAAAAATAAGTAACGTTAAATTCACGAAACAGAAAGGGAACTTATCAAAAGACATTCGTCATATGTATTACTAAAGACCACTCACAACAAGGAGAAACTATTTTTTGGCTTTGAATTATATAAAAATGAAAAATCAAGGAATTTTAAGTTCTAGTTATTCTCCAATATTACTAGATCTGGTAAAGCTCCAGTATTCTAACTTTCAACACGATTAAATATTTTTTACTTTTTTTTTGTATATAACCTTACTGTATTTTTCGTTAAATAGAATACAATTTAATATGATTTCTATACACTCTAGAAACAAATGAAAAATTATTCTATTATCCTCTTTATTACACGAGTCACGACTTCGATAATAATATTTTAATTCCTAGAATAATAATTGTCTTATTATCATCAATTATCCCATAATTCCTTATTACAAAACATGCCTATATGAGTAAATACATTTGGGCAAGGTACCAAATTTTATCGTCTAATAGGTCTTTCTATCGGCATGTTTTGTGTGTTTTATATCTTGCGACCACATATGTTATAGAACAAAGGATAATGGCTCACCTAAATACTTTTCTCTTCCTTGTTTATTTGACATTCGATTCGGCGGAAGAAAAGGTAACTCCTGTTCCTTTATGTCACAAAAGAACCTCACCTATAGGTTACTAATTACCTGTAATACCCCAATACCGGGGCTCCCGCCAAAGGGTTAAAACAAGACTTCTTCCTCCTTTTTTTCTTTTTTTTCCTTCCCTGGCGCTCCATGTTGAAGCTTCTTTTTTGTTCTGACTTTGGCAAGTGTGCGTCCATTTAAAAACCCGCCGTTTGAGCCGAACTGGTTCGCCTCGCTGTGTTCATAAGGTCGTTCTGTTCGATCGCTCCCTCGGAGTGTTGAATGTCGAAAATAATAGGGGAATACAGACATTACAAATTCTTTTTCTTAGAGACAGGATTCTCTCCTTGGTCCATAATAATTATTGTACCTATAAATTATGTGCCCAAATATATATAAAAATTATAATATATGATATTTTATATTATTATTACATCCTTTGTGGATCTAAAAATTATTTATATTATTAATTAATGCACAATACTATTATATATTTTTTTTATTAAAAGTGTTTGTATATAACTATATATTCTCTTGTATACTTCTATTAATTTAGTCGATAAGTATTAATATAACCTATAAATTAATATATATAAATTATTATTAATTATTATTGGTAAATTAATTAATAGTTATATAAATATATTAATTAATTAATAAAGATATTATTATGAATTATATTAATATCCATGTATATATTATTATTTATTAATTAATATATCCATCCCCTCTCCCAAGGGGATATTGGGATAATAATAATATTTAAAAATATATATCTACCATTATTATGCTCATTATTATTATTATTATTATTATTATTATTATTAATTATTTAGTATTATATTAATATCAATAACAATAATAATAATAATTTAATTGATAAAAAATTATTATTAATAATAATAATTAATTATATATAATATATTATTATTATTTATTATATATATTACTATATTGTATTAGTATGTATTACCGATATAATAATTAATTTTATTATTATTATTAAATTGATTATGGTGATGTGGATTATTATGGGCCCTCATCATTAATTATATTATATTTATTATATTAGTAAATTATTATATATGTGTAATTGTTACTATGTAGTTTTCAAATGAGTATATTATTTTATTATTATTAATATAATTATTATTATTATTCTATTATATATATGATATTAATTTATAATTTATAATATTATTATTATTTTAATTCATTTCATTATTAGTATAGTATAGCATTAAGTCAAGTTAGTAGAGTAGTAGTAAAGTAGATAGTAAGTAGAGTAGTTGGTAGTAGTGAGTGAGTGAGTGGTGATGGGTTAAGAAAGAAAGTATATAAAATCAGAAAATCGGGTAATATTACAATAAATATTAAAGCTTTCTTTATTAATTTTATTTATGTCATAACAAGTTGATTAAATAACAATTTTTGAAGAGTAATAGCTTTAGCCCAATTTCAAACTGACTGAAATTATATAGTTGAAAATATATTTGATAGCCTACTTATTAAAATCAGAATTATTACTTAAGGTAAGAGTTTCATTAATTTTTGGTAATTGTTTTATTTCTTTTTGAACATAAAATTCTTAATATTAAATTTCTTTTCAGGAGGTTAAACGTTCTGCTGATATTACGCGATATATAATCAGTGGTGGCTTATCATTCAGCTGCAAATTTGGAAAACGGTACGCTTATGAATATCAATTAATAATATAATTAATGATAATAAATATAAATATAAAAATAAAATATAAATTAATATATATAAATATATATATATTAATTAATTATAATATTAATTAACAATTTGATTAATTTATATAATAATAAATTAATTTAATAATATAAATTATTAAATATATATATAATAATATATAATTAATTAATATAATAATATATAATATTAAATTAATATATATATATTAATAATAAATTAATATAAATAATAATATATATATATATAATAAATATATAATAATGAATATAAACTTACTACATAAATATGGATAGATCTATTTATAAAATATAATATATTTAATATTATATAGGTATTATTTATAATCTTAAATAAACAATAACGAATAAAGAGACATATATATAAATATTAATATATATATAATATACAATAAATTATTATATTATAATAAGACTATGATTGATAGTTTGTAATAGCGAGGGAGGAGCCTGTCAATAAACGAACCAAAAATGATATGTAAATGACAAGGCATTTTCTGTGAGACAACTTGTTATCCTTTCTTAGTCTTATGTCAGTACTTAATTATTTCCAATATGAAGGTCCCGACATTGTCGGCCATCACTAATAGATATCTAAAGAGAACTTCATATATTACAAATCTTCTATATCGATAAGAGTTGTCAGCAGGCGGACCACTTTTCAGTATTCTATTACTTTCTGGTAGTTGTCAAACACTCCACTTATATTATCTTATGTGGCTTCCTCCAACAATTAGTTCCAGTTCATTTATCCGCACATTCAAACATAATCAACGTGCAACTTGACATACACACGTCTACTCTTATCAAAGTTTCCTGCGATGCTGCAGTCCAAAGAGCTGAACTTGAACAATATGCCAATCTCCATCAGACTAAGATAAGACACTGGAAGTCCGAATTTCAAAAGCATTTTCCTTCATTCCATGTTTATATATTGCGTGGCAATAATTGTACCAAACGGCCTACCAGCTGGCACTCCCGAATAAAACGTTAACCAACACAATCCAGCAGAAGAGTGTTTCTGTTGAAATAATCGTCTAACAATTAGCCTTCACGAACAGGCAGGTATCTTCCAATATATTTGCTAAGTGGCTGGCCTGAGTTATCACTAACTTAACGTCAATCTAATGAGGGTTTTCTCATATAGCCTCGACAGCGCGGGAACCATTTGCGGTTTAGCAGTTAATTTCACATACTATACATTTGCACTTAGACCCTCACCATCACTACCTTTGTCTATTCTAACACTAGTAAGCCTCTATTTTTGCCAACTCGGTTTTATATGTTGATTCAGTTTTTTTTTTAATATTTTCCTTTTTGTGTTTCCGTGACTAAACTCGCGTGGGGTTCGTTCTCATTACAAGTGATATCTCCATCTGCTGCAGTGTACTACTACTTTTTAGGCTGCAATAGGCAGCGAACCGATATTCATTTATTTGCGACCCTATGATATTTCTCTTTTCATTCTCCCTGCTTTCTTTTGTGTTCTTTCCCCTTAACGAAGAAGATAATCCCCAATAAAAAAGAAAAGCCCACATTTTTGTTTTGTTTGGAGGAGCATGAACTCCTTGTCGTCAATATTCGGGCGTACATATGACCCCAACCCATGCCTTTTTCTCTCTTCTTTGATGTAATTAATGCGGGAGATTAAGCGGAATATTCTCATTGATCAAAAGTCATATGCATTAGCATGTGCAATTTATATTCAAATTAAGTGCCCGCTAGACGGCGTATGCTTTTAAATTTCTTCTCTCTGCTATGAATTTTACTTCTATTGATTCTTATTTGAATATTTCAACTATATCGTGATCACCTCCATATAAATAGTTCGCATTTATAGTTTTGTGCTTGTAATGCTTGGGCTAGCTAGACAACAATATTGTTTGTGCGTGGGTCTCGGGCATGTCAATGTATTTGGTAGCTCCTGTGTGCAGCCCATATCTTATCAACCCCTATACTAATTTGATACAATATATCTATCAGGTTTGATGCATCTTTCGCTGTGGGTTTCTTGTCATTAGTTACATAAAAAATGCGATGCGTAATACATCGGTTCAATTGATGGATAGCTTATAATTAACTGATGCGTGTGTCCAATCTGTTCTGGTGCCCAATCCTACTCACAATATTATCATTAGTACCTCTAACACTGACTTACTGTGCAAATATAGCTAATGTCTTTCTTTAAGTCTTCAGAAGGAATGAGACTATGTCAACACGCGGATATTCAAAGAGAAGTCTTGGAACTCACACTAAACACACCATAATTAGAAACAGAAACAAACTTGCTCTGGTAAACAACTTTGATTTGATTCAACACTGTGAGTTTGGTATAGTGCTACATTTGTGAGTATCATGCGCAGTAATTCACTGGGCGGGCCAGCTCCCGGCACACCATTAAATATTATTTCATCTATCTTTAAAATGCTATACACTAACGACCGTTGAGAGGTCCATAAAGGAAAGTCGTGAAGGATTACTGAATTTTGTTTTGTGGGCCAGCCGCTTTAACCTGGGATCCCCATCGGAAAATATAATAACCCAATCTCCTCAGAAATATATATAAATAATAAATAAGAAAAAATAAACGGTCATATATTGGAGTAATATTAGTAGGGGTACCTCACCAATAATAAGCGTAAATATAATAATAGTAATAGTGTCCCTACCCCAATAAATATTACCCTATATACACCCTATCCCAACAAATTGAATAATAATAACTACCCTTAGGTATGAGTATATAGGTAGTGAGGTAATAAATAAGTTAAAAGTTAAGATATATAGCAATTATATTATATAAAATAAATATACATTTTTAAGTGAGATTATATACAAATAGTATATATAGTAGTTAATATACTCACAATATGAAGTGAGTAGTATACCAATAATTATATTAAATTAATATATATATATAATTATAGTATAATTAAATTAATTATTAATAAATATCGAGGTATTAAGGGGGGCCAATAATTATATATTATAATAATAAATATAAAGGGGGTGGCTAGGTGAGTTACTTACTACTCACTCCTAATATATAATATATCCTTCGGCTCCAAGTGGCTCATATCATATATGTATTATATATATAGTATATGAGAATATCAAAAAATAAACTTATCCTCATATAACATTACTATTATATCTAGGCTCTCAATAAATATACCTGACATAATAGTCCCTCAAATATATATATTTATATATATAGGATATATATATAATATATATAGTATATATATATATTATGAAAGTGAATTTTCAGCCAATTTCTGATTTCTCATTCTAATTCAACTCATTTCCAATTTAGCCAATTAGATTTTCGTTTCCACGGGTAATAATAATAATAATAATAATAATAAATAATAATAAATAATAATAATAATATAAATATAATAAAATAATAATAATAATAATAATAAATAATAATGAAGTAATATAATCAACCTATATACATACAATCAAATAATAATAATACTAGTAATATAATAATCATAATAATAAATAAGTAGATAATCACTACATTAATAACCTGAATGTATATAATTATATAAGTATTATAATAATAATAATAATAATAATAATAATAATATTATTTAATAATAGCCTGGGGTAGTTTGATATTATTCAATTACTCATCTCAATTATTGAGAAATGATTATGGTGAATTGATCTATTAATTATTATTATTGATGGTAGTTATTATTATTATTATTATTTCACTCATTATGGATTGTAGCCCAATTATTATCTCCTCGGCGGGGATTAAATTTATGTATTAGTTGATATGTAGTATAATAATCGCTTATTTATTAAGTAGTAGATGGTAATTATTGCGAATTATGGAGTGTATTATTATATAATATTCCATCTGCATTTATTATATTAATTATTATTATTATTTATATTATTTACTCTATTTGAGTTATTATTATATTATTATAGATAAGTAGAGTAGCATTGAAGTAATAGTCAGCTATGTCAGCAACCAGCGGAGAATGGCGGCGCAGAGTATAGGCCGTAAGGTGGGAGAAAAGGATGATAGGAATAGGTCAAGTCGAACAGTATAGTAGTAGTGATGGAAGTAAGTCGAGGTATGTGAATGAGTATTGTAGTAGTAGTTAGTAGTATAAGTTAAGTCCCCCATGTACTCCGCCAGAGTAGAGTATCATGGGACTAATTAGAAGATTAGTAGCAAGTAGCATTGCAGGTGTTGGTCCCCCATTGTATAGCAATCCTCTCCAATGGTTAAATATTTTTCATTGCTAAAACAACGTATCATGAATTTTATGGTAGAGTTGAAATAGCATAAAAAAGATCTAAAATGGATGAATAACATATAACGACGGTCCAATGACCTTTCGTTGCGTCGCCATATACGAACTTACACTCTACTGAGCATATGCCCCTCTCAGGTGTTATGGAACTGTGATGTGTGGACCAATGGATTGTAAATTAGAGAATGATGGCTTCTCCTCAGAACCATCATCCGAAGGTGGTTTGTGTGTCTTTTGAGGGGCTTTGTAAGTTTGTTTAGTCGGCTGTCCTCGTCTCCTTTGGCTGTTCGTCCCATCATCATGCATCATCATCTTTGGTGGTTATGTGAGGGTCTGTTCCCGTAGAGGAAATCTGAATTGACCCAGCCTCTGTGATCTGACCGAAAATCAACTTTGGCTCGGTATCTTTCTGATTCTTCATATTAAGTGGTGTGATTAATCTTCTAGGTTCCTTTGTCATGGTTTCTTCGAGATACAATATCATGCGCGAGAGGGGCTCTGTTTGGTAGTTACTAACTCTTATTGCACTTTTCACAAACGCCAAGATCCTCATGTGGACATTTGAAGGTTCTTGAATTTTATATCCGGGTGATGATTTGATGTCTGAGGAGGAAGCTTTATGTTCCCTTGAATCTTCCTCTTTTGTGTTGGGTAGGATTTGGACTATACGAATAAAGGGTCTAGACCAATATTGAACATTTCCGTCCCCATAACCAACCTCACGCGGGTACTGGAAGTTTACAATTCATTAGGTTTTTGTATTTTTGTAGAGGAGACCCGCCGTGGCACCTGTCCAAGTCTGTCCTCTTGCGCTCTATATGTTCTGGTATTTGAATAGATAGGAGGCCTATTACGCTATCCTCGTGAATATTGTTCAAACTTCCTGCTGTGATCTGTGATATGATAGTCTTACTTCTCATCTATGAACGCATTATTTGATCATCCCTTTTCGTGTGTGTATAGGACTCTTATTGACGTTATTACAAGATTGAACATTCAACATGAGATACCATGGTGAGAATGCTATAATGAAAAATTAGTTGCAAGAGTGATGGTGCTCATTTATGACCTATGTAAGCATTAGTAGGTGTCATGTAAGATGTGTACTTTAGGTACTTTACTTCAGATTTAATTTTGTCTAATCTAAATTATTATTTATGTGGTTCTTATGGAACTTCATTATGATGGCCTTGGGATTTCATAAGTTTGCTGTGGTTTTGATGGAGCTTTGCTAGTATTCTCCTTAGAATTACTTCTTTCATGTCACTTGAGAGTTCTGATTGGTGGTGAGATTTTTGATAAATCAAAAGAATGTATGACATGTTGTTAGTTTTCATCTAACATTCTATCTTCTTCATACTTTCTTCTCATACAATATTTATACGAGGAGGTGAGAATTAAATTGAAAGAGAAAATGATTAATATAACTCATTTCTCTAGGAGTCTCCTAATTGAGGGTATTTGTGTCAGCTGTTCTTAGGTTGTTTGAATAATAATGTTTGATATTAATTATTATCATGAGTACTTGGAATGTTTTCTGTGGAGATTCTGGTTGTTGCTTTTTAAAGTTGTGTTGAGGAGATGCAAAATGGGATGATGGCGATTGTTCAGGAGGCTCTATACTCAAGAAACTGTGGTAACTGTGAAAAGCAACTTACATTTTCTTTGTGTAATGCTTCTTGGTGAATGAGATTAGTAGATTGTAATGAAATCAGGTGCTTTCGTATGTGACTCTTATCTACTTTTATGATTTACTCTAGAGAAAGATTATGGTATATTTCATAAGTAAATTTGTTATGGGGCGTGATTCATAGGTTTGTCATCAATTGCTATTCGGGATGTCAGTTCGGGAAGCTTGTATGGTTGTCTTGGAGCTTGGTTTGAGAGAGTGACTATGACTCGGATCTGAGGGTAGGATTAGCCAGAGGGATGCATGGTTACCCCCATGGAGAACTTCAGCTTGGGAGGGTTCTTGGATGGCTTGCATTGGGTGGAACATATTGTTCTATCAACAGGCGCTTGGTGGAGGCATGATTGTTTCTACAGAAAGAATTTAGAAATATATTGTGAATTTGTGTTATTTCGTGAATATTATAGTATAATATAGGTAGATTTAGTATAGGTAAATATATATAGTTTATATATATAGGTATATTATAGTATATTAGGTGATATAGATATATAGGTAATATAAAATGTATATATATATAGGTATATATATAGTAATATAGTATAGGTATAGATTATATAGATATATATAGAAGTAGGATAGAGTTAGTGAAGAAATAGAGATAGTAGAAAGTAAAAGTAGTAATAGGGATAATAGGAGAAAAAGAAGGATAAAAGAGAAGTGTAGAGTAGGTATATAGTAGAGTGATAATAAATAGTAGATATATATAATAATATAGTATATAGGAATTTAGTAGTAAGAGATTAGAGGTAGAATATAGTATATAATAAAGAAATAGATAAGTAATAAGAGTAATAAAGAGTATATATAATAGATAGAAAGAGGGAAATGAAGTAGGATAGGAGAGTAAGATAGAATAGTAGTAATAGGGGGAAGGGGAGGTTATAAAGTAGGTATAATAGTATATAGTGTCACAGAGTATAACATA
>JABUQX010059653.1:32500-60955 GCA_015478945.1 Trachelipus rathkii | reverse complement strand
TTTTGATTTGATTTTTAAGGAACACATTGCTTTATTATTATTATTGAAAGTAGTAAAAGTCTGGCTATGTAGCTACCTAATTAATAATGTTATTTAAAATTATATTTTATAATGATATCTGAGTAATCTAATTTTATCTATTTCTTTATTGAAAATGATTTGAAACTACATTGATGAATTGCTTATTAATAGATGAAATATACTTATCATTAATCAGGTGATAACTAGTTAATAATTATAATTTAGAAAAAAAAAATTTCGAAAGTAAAAATCAATATAAATAATTTAATTAAATTTTTATTAGTTGATTTAAAAGATTAATTGATTAATCATTGTTAACTTGTTATAGATATATATATATATTATATTAATATATATATATAATATATATATATATTTATATATATATATATATATTATATATAAATATATATATATATATATATATATAATATATAATATATATATAGATATTATAATATACCGTATATATATAATATTTATATATAGTATAGATATATATATAATAAATATATATATAAATATATATATATATTATATATAGATATTATATATATATATATAATATACTATATATATATATATATATATATATATATAATTATATATATATATATATATATATATATATATAATTATATATATAATGTGTACAAGTTATCTTCGTTTCAAACCCCAACATACCGTCTGCCCTGACACCGATACTGCAGGAGTGCCTCAGAATCTAATTACTGGCCATTTGCAACGACGGTTCATCTTAACATTCTTAATTTCCTTAATATCCCCTTTACAAAAAGGTGCTGCCTTTCTCATACGATGAAGATTACACACCTTGGCTATTCCCCACTCCCACAATTTGCTTGGCCTCTGACCTCTCTCTCCAAATCAACCATCCTACTGCCTGTTAAAGGCCTCATTCCTGTCTCATTCCACAGTTAATGATGAGTTTACTCGGTGTTTACTGACTGCTCTAAAACCGGGAACAGTGTGGGCGCATCTGCGGTCTTTTCTGACCGCAACCTCTCCCATACCCTCCCTCATGCTTCAATTTGTTCACAGGCAGAATTAATGGCTAGAATGATTGCGCTTTCTCGAATTCTAACCTTAACCAAAATCAATTTTATGTCAATTTTGAAGAAAACCGCTCGCGCGCCTACAAGCGCTTAAAAACCCCTTTATTCTAAAACACAATGGTATCTGCTGTGCAGCCATTTCTTCGGCTGCTCCATGGGCCCGTAAGAAAAAAATTATTTTATGTTGGACCCCTTCTCATCTAGGGGTAACTGGCAATGAAATCGCTGGGACAGAGGCAAAATCGGCCCCTCTTCATTTCGGAGTTGTTCCAGGTAACCTCCCGATGCCATTCGACAAGGCTATCTCCATCAACCAAGATTACTATCCTGCTGCTCCGACAAGGTTTTCGATCTTAGTGGCAAGAGCGCTGGACGAAAGATCAGGAGGAGCGAAACTTAGAAATATAAGCCGATCATCGGGGAGTGGTCTTCCTCCAACGAACGAAACGCTTACACGAGGTGTGATACTTGCACGCCTCCGTATTGCCCACACTAATATCACTCACAGTCACTATGAACCTTACGGAACCCCCCTCCATTTGCAAATTTTGTCAAAGTCATACCCCACAATCTGTTCGCCATATCTTCATTGATTGAGTTCCCAGCTGGAATCTATTCGCCACTGTCATTTTCCTTACTTTACGATCCATAACACCTCCAAAAGATTCCCATATCTTATCCGAATCATCCCACCTTTAGTAGTAACTATTTTCTTGTTTCTATAAGAAGTGAATATGCTTCATAATATTTGATTTTGTAACGTAATACTAGGACTTTATAATGCAAGGATGTACTTTGGTTTAGTTTTTGTTTATTTTTAATTGACTGAATATTCTTTCTCTATTTAAATCTTCTTTTGACGTTCGAAATATGTATGTTCCAGGACCCGCCCATGATGTTGATTTATTCAACCCAGTGTGGCCGCTTTGTGAGCCGTGATGGGGCCCTGTACACTGACAAAAAAAAGAAAAAAAAATAATTTAGATATTATATTATAATATATATATATATAGTATATAGTGTGCCCGTACCAAATTTCGTCAGATACCGATATCCGATAACAAAGTACTCACAATTTTTTTGCTACGATTACGAGCCCGATACCAGATACCAAATTTTTGCCGAATACCCGATACCGATACCGATACTTTTCCCTATAAATGTGGCCTAATATATATATATATATATATATTATATATTATAAGATATATATATATTATATATATATTATTATAATATATATATATATATATATATATATATAATAATATATATAAATATATATATATAATATATATATATATATATATATATATATATATAGTATATATATATATAGTATATTATATATATTATACTATATAATATATATATATATAATATTATATAATATTATTATATATATATATATATATATATATAGAATATAATATATATATATATAGATATATAATAATATATATAATATATATATAAATATTATATATATATATATATTATATCGAAGCACTGGTTAATGAAACATACTATATATATATATTAGCAGCGGTGCTCAGGCCATAACCTGCTCGCGCATTAACGATTCATCACGTTATTAAAAATTAAAAAATATTTCTAAAAGTAATATAAATAAATATATATATATATATATAACATAGTATATATATATATATATATATATATTATATAAGATATATATATATATATAAGAACTATGATATATAATAAACTAATATATATAGATATATACAATATAAGCCGTTTTCTTTTTTTGTATTTGAGCTTACGAAAGTAAGAAATGCTCGAGTTTGCGTTCCGTTTTTGACAAACTTACCGCAAAATCTTAAGAAAAATGTCACAAACGTATGGGAATTTCCTTAATTCTGTGAAGTTGCTATATTCCCGCCTGCTTGCCGAATTTAAGTACGTTCTTACGGAAAAATGTAAACAAACAAGAAGGGCGGCTTGGTGTCTGAATGGTGAAGGTTTCATTCAAATAAAATCAGCTTTAAATCTAATTTCTTCCCAAAGGATAAACTCCATCACAAAATAGTTGATCAGTTTATTTGTAACATAAATCATGTTATTTTTTATATTTCTGTTTATATCCAAAACCACGTGCTCAATGCAATATCAGCTGATTCCCAATGTTTAAAAACAAAAGTAAACAAGCACGAAATCGCGGTCGTTTAAACAAGGGTTCACACTGAAATTTTAAATTTGAATTCCCGGACTATCCCTGACCAAATTCGCAAATTTTCCCTGACAAGCGTGTTCTATATTTTTGACGTATAAAATATCATTAATCATTTATTGCAAGCCTAATTTACTCAGCTCATACATAAATTATTGTAAAATTTACTTTAAAAATTGTTTCATCATCAAAATTGGATGAATTTTAAAAAAAAATTTTTTGTGTAATTGATTAAATTTATACCCATAGCCGCCAACGCCACTTTTTTTATTTTTTCCAAAAGCAAAGTTTTATTTATCAAAAAGAAAATAAATTTAAAGCTTACATTAATAGCCTATTTGAATAACGTCCATTGTGATCACAAAAGTTCTAAAATGGGGAGATTTAGGTTTAACATTTTTCGTCTCAGAGAATCTGAAGTTTTTGATCTTATTGATATTAGCGTCTTCTTCGTCAAAGCTATTGTAATTATAGACAATCTTTCTCTGCCTCTCAAAAAAGAAGTTTACCTTCTGAATATTTGTAATGAAATAATGAATAATTTCTTATACTTTACTTTAAGAGAGAAATAAAGTTCTTCATAATCTCCTATGGGCGCTCTTACATTTTGTCAAACACTTATATTCTAGTTAAAAGGTGATAGAGGAACAATATATAAAGAAATACTTTCATAAAGACTCTACTATGAGCAGTATAAGTAGAACTGTAATCTTGAGAAATCAGACTAGGTTCTTTCAGATTCTCTAACTATGATTAAAAAATATTACAGAAAACTCTTTCCTTCTAACTGTCACAATATCCATGGGAAAATATCAGTCGTAATTTTTAATAATTGCCACTAATTAATAACATTGATCCCCAGGTACTATAAGAAGAAAAAAGTTCATCAAGTCTTTAGAAGGAAAGACCACGCTTTCAAAATAAATTTTGAATTTTTAAGTTTTTAAATGGATAAAATGAGCTTCACTGCAAAGTAAAGAGTGTATTGTGCTTTTGCTTTAACAGCAACAGAATCTGTGATTCGGTTACTGGTGTACAATGCCTACTAGCAAATAAAGGCAAATCTTATGTGTCCACTTGTTCTGGACGATGAAAAAAAATAAAATATACTAGGATCAGGATGATCGAGTGAGAGCCCTTGACAGGCTGTAGCTTTCAGAGGACATCTATATCTAATAATCATATTTACTGGTCATATATTAGAATTAGCACAAGTCTTGGCATTCAATTTGAATTTATATTAGGAGTACTTAAAAATTTGCATTCGAAGTGACTTCTGCTTGAGAAGTGTTAAATTTTTTGGTTTGAAGATCCAAATTAATAACCTTACATCACCAAAATATGTCGTTTGTCATGTAAATCAATACCAGAAAGCAATAAGATAGTATGTTGTTGCAGGATTTTATCTAAAGACTTTAGAAATCTTTCACAGAGAATATTTATTTTAGTACGAGACATTTGTAAATACTGTGAACAGAGAATGGACCAGTAGGGTCTCGACGATTTGGGAACTTTCGGTAAAATCCCCTGATTCATGTTCATATAGGAAGCCATTTTTAAAAAAAGCAGTTTGTGGCATATTTAGAAAAAACATCTTAAATGTTCTGAACAGAAAACATTTTGTAATAGGATTTGGGTGAATTGGAGAAGAACTTTCGGCTGTTCAACTTGCACAAAAAGTCGTAGAAATCACTTCGTCAAAGCCTACAAATAAAAAAAAAAAAAAAAAAAAAAAAAAAAGTATTATAAATTTTGAACATAAAATAATAGTAAAACAGGGGAGTTAAGGTACATATAAAGTCAGTAACAGTCTAAAACACATTACCTTATACCAATCACCTTTGCAGTCGGAAGGGTAAGGAATAGAAATCTGGAACCAATTCTCTACGGACAGAATAGGGAAGAAGTGAGGGCTAAAATAGTGAAACTAAAAAAAAATTAGAAAGAAACAGCGAGAGAATGTAGATTTATGGGATAGATCGTATCCTCGCCCGATCCTTCTTCAATTCACTTATCAAATAAATCTCTCATTCCACACCACAATTAGACAGTAAGGAAAAAAAATATATCAAGCAACTTGGTCCATGGATCCCAATAGGATCATATACTTCATATGTTTAAAAATGAAATTTTAAAATTTCACGGACTTTTTTGGAATTTTCCTGACTTTTCAGAATATTTAAAAACGCTTCCTGACCTTCCCTGACTGATTTTTTCCCTGACTTTCCAGAAAGTATGAACCCTGAAACAGAGAGAAATCTACTACTTTAAAACTGTGAGAGCATTTCTATCGAGACGTTAAGCACAAATGAACGGATGAACATAAAAACGAAAAACAGTTCGAATAAATCAAAACAATGGAATAAACTAAAAGGTGAGAATAGTGTACTATCAGCAAACGCTTCGTATTAATAACCAATTAATGATTAAAAAGGAGATATAGCTTATAGATTATTTATTATTTATGATACTAAAGAAATTAAGTCACATGTAAAAGTATTTGTGGACTGGGCTAGCTCATTTATCGCAAGCCCACCTAATACTTCTACTTGGGAACTAATTCAGTATTTCTATCTCCTTTTAATCATAAAATTGCAGGTCTATGGTCCGCATACACAAGCCTTGGTATTTGTTCTGATTGGAAGTTATTTCCATGAAGAAATCACCTTATCCGTACAGCAGAGTGTATGAATACAAAGAGAGTGTTTCAGTCTTTAATCCCTTCTAAACGATTTTTGAGTAATCTTGATTTAACACGATATTCGATCGAGATGAACCATTTATCGTCCACAAAATTCTACTGCAATGTTAAATGTTCATTATAGATGCTGAAAAGCTCAGATATTTCACAACAGAACTAGGTTGGCAGGGCTGGAATGGGCACATCATTCAGAATAATATGAATTAAGGCACGCGATCCTTAAAAGAAATTATGAATAAAGTACTTGAGGATAAAGAAGGCTTGGAGGATGTTTATAGAAGAAGGCAATAGGCAGTTAGGTTAAGATTAGGAAAAAAAGCATCCCCTATGAGACATTTGAGCGTACACATCGTTTACCCAAATTATAAATGGACCAAACTGTAAGATCGACAATATAGGTTCAAAACTTGTTCTTACAACTAAGATGCGAGCCATTCATACAGCTGATGGGCATTTCCTTTCGAGAACAATAATCTCCCCCACACTACTTCAAACCAGAGATTACTGTTCAGGAGATCACTATGCACCTCTAAAAGGAAACACGATATAGTAAACTCTTCAAAATAAGTCTGCATTATTCAAGAATGCTATACAATAAAAAGGTGAAAGAACTTAAAATGTGGATATGGAATCGTTTTTATATAAAAACACTAAGACTACAGTTTAAATATCCAAATAAAGACTCTCTTTGAGCATCCTGATTGGCCTTGTACTAGTATTGCGCGAATATTTCAGTGCAAACGAACACAATTTCTAGAGTGTTGAGGTTTTACTTTGTTTTTAGCAAAACCCAATTGAAATCAAGCTGTTGGATGAAAGAGCGTCGTCTTGAATATTTCGGGAGAAATAAAACAGAAAATAAAACTAATTATCCAAAGTTTTTAGTATTACAAAGAATTGAAATCAAGAACTGATGTGAAAATGGAAGTTTATATCGAATTGAGAAAATTAGATCTTTTAAGGAGGCTGGGCATGGTTTAATTGAATGAAGCATGTATTCATCAGATTTCAACGGGGCCAGCACCTACCGCAGATCATTTTTTTTAGTTTACAGTATATTTCGTAAGAACGTCTAAATTCCGCAGATACAGGAATAAGGCAACCTGTATAGAATTAAGGAAATTCCTTACGTTTTGTTAAGCAATTTTTTACGATTTTGCGGTTTACAACAAAAGAAATACAGAAAAACGCTGTAATACTCAGAGATGTTTCTCTACGGTTCGTAAGCATAAATTAAAACGAAAAAACGCCATATATAAAACAGAATACAAGGTTAGGTCAGAAATAGGAAATCAGGGAAACTAAGATCAAGACAAATTAGAATTGACAATTAATAAAGATATATGATATATAAATAAATATATTATATTCATAAAATATATTAATATATAAAAGAAATAACTCATAAGTATAATAAGTAAATATAATATAAAAAATAGATATAATAATATATATAATAATATATAAATAATAAGAAATAAGGGGTAATAAATAATTTAAAATATAAGTAAAGAATAAAATAAAAGTAAAATATTATAAATAGTTATAAGTTTGAGTTCTATCCTTTAATATCAAGAGATAGTTAAGCAAAAAAATTAAAAAAGAGAAAGGAGCAAAATTTTGAAAAATACTTTAACTTTCTAAAGAAAGGGTGAAGGCAATACCCACTTGTTCTCGAATATCGTTCAGAAAGCATTGAAAGAATTTTTTAAAAATTCTTAAAGTTAAAAAAGAAAAGAAGAAGAAAAATGAAAAATGAATAGAAAAAAAAAAAGGAAAGAAGGAATGCTTGGAGAACCTTTCAAAAGAGAGTCTTAAAGAAAGGGAATATGAGTGGATGATGAGGACCCTCAAAACCTACTAACAACTACACAACACCACCCTTCAGCAATGCGGGACATGGTACAGATATACTTATCTATTGCTTGATTTTTTTTTACACCAATATAAGTCGATAATAGTAAAATAAGATATAAGAGTATATATAAGAGTAAAGTAAGAGTTAATATATAGAAAAAAAGAGAAGAACGTATAAAATAAACACCTCTCAACGAATAGTACAAAAAATTATAAATCTCGAAAATAATATACAAGAGATATTATTATTTGATTTAATTAGTATATATCAATTTAAAGACTGGGTAAAAAATGTGAATGAAGATGAAGAAGGAGGTATACGAGTTAAAGGGTATCAGGGACAAGAATTTATGCCAGATACCAGATGAACGGAAGATAAGACATGACATTACATGGCACAAAAAAATTACACCTAAGAAAAGATTAACGCGAATACCAAGGAATACCGAATACCCAGATTTACCCAAATTGGAGTATACGGTAAAGAGAAATGCTAGATTCAGACTGAGATAAATAATAAGGTATAAGACTTAAAGGGATCGAAATACCTAAAACGATACATAGGTGTCTCCTCACGTAGATTTACCTCCAATCAGAATAATAAAGAAATATAAGCTATTCCGTCCAACATTTATATTTCGCGATTCCAGGTATTATATATATAGTAAAGATAGGAATAAATGAAAGTAATAGAGATATATATATAATAATGAATATAGAATATAAAGTAATTATATATAAAGAATAAAGTATATATATATATAGTATATATATACACGTTAAAAAACGAGGTAAAATGTAATGAGATAAGGGGCTAAAATGTTAATAATGATGCTGAAAAAAAAATTAAATGTCAAAATTATTGAAAACTTAGAGGGATAGTGGAGGCTGCTATTAATTTTTTAAAGCAATGTATAATTTTTAAAGCAATTTGTACTAAAACTAGAAACATTTTTATGGTTAATTAAGATAAATAATATGATTATGAAGATCTAGAAAGATATGTTTATAGGATTTATTTGTATTTGTGAGAGTATAAATTTGATTTCTAATGGGAATTGATTGCTATCTACAAAACTAGGTTTCTACATTTCATAGTTAATTTATTCAGATATAATTGACTCAACGAATAAACATATAAATAAGGGAACAGTATAGTTTTAAAAAATTATCAAAGGTAAGCACTGTATGATAAAGAATTACAAATAAAGTAATGGCTAAGTGTTTAAGAAAAATGTCTAGAAAAACTAAAACCGAGGGAACGTTACAATAGGATAGAGCCATTTCCTGGGAAGGGAAATGATGTGTAATAATGCATTTTTAACTATTAATAATGTATATATATTTTTGGTTTGAATAAATGATATAAAAGATATATAATGAAAAAAATATGTATGTGAGTATAACTAAAAGTATATTTCAAGTATTTAACGATAAGGATAAAGGAAAAAGACGGCATAATGATTTATTTTCATTTCAAAATGCTAATCTGATAATTAACAAAAAAAGATTTATAATAAAAAAAAAAAAAAAAAGTCCAACAGGGAAGAACTCACAAAGATAGACGGAGAATGGTTAGAGCTTCATTCTACTAGGTAAACGATGGCGAATATCATCATACACCGAAGAGAGCAAGTAGAGTATATTTAAAATATGTAGACTCTTACATAATGGAATCTATGGAAGGAGGGTTAACAGTCGGAAGAGATTTAACCTCTATAACCTGGGACGAAGTGGGCGTCACACATGATAATTTAATAAGAAGTAATGTAATAAGTGAATGATAGATAAAGTATTTGTTAAGTGGTGCTGATATTTAAGGTTATACCAAGACCTTATAAAAAAATATAAATTATGATCAAGAATAATAAAACTTTTATAAGGACCCTGTAATTATATAACAAGGAGAATGATTTTTTTTTTGAAGTTGTAAGTAAACAAGTAACAAGTTTTTTTATTTCTCATAAGTATTTGAACATATAAGCTATCTATAAGGAAATGTTACTTGCATATTGAATGTATAGATATAGTTTGTATTATTCTGTTTCATTGATTTTCTCTCAATTATTACCATGATGTTTACTCGAGGATTCAAAATTTGACAACCGCATTTTTTTAAAGCTAAATTAACTTATGAGAGTAAATAAATAGAAATAGAAACTATTTATTCAATTATTCTTATTATAAACTAATTTTTCTTCATGGACTATTTTTACAAAAATAATTATAATAAAAATGTGCGTTTGTTCGAGGATATGAAAGAAAAAAGTTGTACTAGATAGAGGATTAGAATTTTTGAATTTCTTGAAAATTTATTGGACAAAAAGATTTACCATATTGATACCTGTTTGATGTACGAGGGAGGTATATAATAATAGATATAAAGAGAATAGAATATAATAAGAAATAGGTATTTTAAATGTATAAATAAGTATATATATAGATATAAAGTAAAAGTATATATTAATGATATAATAAAAATTATAATATAAATAATATAATAGATAAATAAGATATATATTATATAATAGATATATATATAGTTATTTATTAATAGTTAAAATATTTAAGTAATATATATGTAATAGATATATATATATATATGTATAATATAAAAGTGAAGTATATATAAAATCGATAAGAAGAAGAAGAATATAATATATATAATATATATATATATAAAATATAATTAAATAAATAGATACCGTAAGCGGAGGAAAGTTTACTGGATTGGACAGTTGACCACATAATACATATATTTGCCATATTGTGTTAACTTGTATTTGGGAGAATCAGAATGTGATATAAGAAGATTTGAAGGAACTTGAAAAAAAAGATTAACTATCTAAATACTGTTAATATGATATATCTTACCAGAAGTAGATGGACAATAGAGGTTCCCTTCTTCTAGGTAGGATTACTGACGCAGGAGGTGAAGAATAATGGTAAAAGGGTTGGCCCCATATACGGGGCTAAACTGTGACTGGACTGAGTTATTAGTGTTACCCCATCGATATAGAGGGAATATAAATTTTATTGTTAACTTATTTATATTATAATTATTTAGGAGCTAATATTAATTTGCTCTATATATCAAGGATTTAGTTATAATAAAAAATATATAATTTAAACATATCTAATAATATAGTGTATCAGATGATTAGAATAGGACTTTATGCTAAGAATAAGTAGATCGTCACAGTTTCAATGCGAAGTCTAAACTATAAAGAATAAGGATTAATCCTACATCACGGATATACCAATATGAGGTGAATATTAACCTCATATTAGTAATAAGAAAAATAAGAGAAGATAATATGAGGAAGCTTGATTCGCCGTGGTTGTATAACGAGAGATCGTGGCACTACTACCATGATATTGGGAAGTACCCCGCCCCTTTCTCTAAATAACTTCTAGCATGGTAGCTATGAAATATCGATACATCACGGATTAATACACACCGAGTGTTTAGGGTAGGATTGATTAGTATGTTTTGAGGAGAATTATGCCGAGTTCATATTCTAGAGGTTTAGAGGAATCAGCGTCAATGGCGTATAGATATATAGAAGGGGTGATATCCAGTGCGGTGCAGAGTTTTACATTGGAGGATGCCGGAAGCTTGAGGTGAGGAACTAGTAGAGCCAGACTTGGAAAATTCTGGGCTCCCTGAGAGTCCACATGGAGTATGAGCCAACTATAGTGTGTTGCTACATAGTTAATGTATTCGATAAAATATATAGTAAGAAGTGTGGAAAATTTTCAGGAATGGGTTTCATAACCCCAAAAGGAGTTTGAGGTACGTACCCCCACGTTGTGGACAGAAGAAAGGATCCCAGAACATGCAAAAAAAGGAACTAACGTCAAAATTAAACACTTCAACACACAAGCCCACGACGGCAGAAGCAAAATATACAGGACGCCAGAGAAAAAAACGGCCGAACTAAGAAGGGTAACGAATAGGTGTACCCCATAACTTATATACATGTAATAAAAAAAATATTAAAATATGTTTACGATTAAAATCAGAAATTTATTTTAAACATATATAATTATGTATTCCTAAGCGGCAACGTTTTGCTTAAAAAATAAACAGTAGTTTAGACTTGTGAAACCAATTGAAAGGATTATTTGTGAAGTTTTCCAACTATTGAATAGCTAGAAAATTTCGGTCCTAGTGTAAGAACATATGTGTTTTTCCAAGTTCATTTGAAAAAAGTGAGAAGGCTTACAAGATATTTATTGACTCAAGTAACCGAGATTGCGATTTGTGACAAAGGTTATACCCTAGATGAACGAACTCTGTTTATTTATCTGGATTAAACGAATTCCGGGAATTTTCACGTTTTATTATTTGATTTTGATCCCATCTTGTGACAATAAATTGGTGGCCTGTGTCCGGAATTGCTTCTGAAAGATGTGAAAAGAAACAGATTGATTCTGAAAGAAGAGAAGTGAAAATCTAAATTGTGTCACGAAGGCAAGGCCATCACCGTGTGATTGGATATTAAGGCTAAAGAATTAATTTACGTTATTAGTTATCCCAGCTGTAGAACTGGAAGGTACAAGAGTACGAATATTAGAGTTTACGTGTCATAAATTGGGAGATCTGTTCTGAATTGTTCATTTCCGAGAATTTTATTCACGAACGTTTATTGAAAGCAGAGTTGAACAGATTGTATCGAAATACAAATCACATTGAAAATTCAAGAAATAGATTACGAATCATTATCGAGGATCGCCCAAGAATTAGGCTTAAATAGAAAGGAAGCCAGGGAATTCATAAAGGAAGAAAGAGAAACTGCTAATGAAGCAGCAGAAAGAGAAAGAGAAGCTGCAAAAGAGGCAGCAGGAAGAGAAAGAGAAGCTGCCAAAGAAGCAGCAGAAAGAGAAACTGCCAGAGAGGCAGCGCAAAAAAAAAGCTGCCAAAGAAGCAACAGAAAGAGAAGCTGCCAGAGAAGCAGCGCAAAGAGAAGCTGCCAAAGAAGGAGCAGAAAGAGAAGCCGCTAAAGAGACAACTGAAAGATCCGAAAGAAATGCCAGAGACAACATGAACTTGAACTTAGGAGACTTGAATTGCAAGCGGGCAGTGCTGGTTCTCAGTATGTCGCAAATAGTAATGACGTCAAGGTAAGAGTACCTAGACTCCCACTCTTTGCCGATAATAGGGATGAAAACGATTGCTCCCCAGAGCGATTCGAGAGGTTTGCAGAAATCAATGAATGGGATAGAGGGAATTGGGCTTCCCACCTCAGTGTTTTGTTGACAGGGAAAGCACTTGTAACATATCCCCACATTCCGAAAGAAGACTCTAAAGATTATGACAAATTGAAGAATGCCCTCCTTTTATGCTATAACCTAACGGAGGATGGTTATAGACTAAAGTTCAGAACTGCAAATGCGTATGTTGCCGAAAGAACCATTCAGTTCATCGATAGCCTGAAGAACTATATGATTAAGTGGACTGAATTAGCAGAAATCAACAAAAATTTCAATGATCTAATAAACCTCTTGGTAGCTCAACAGTTTCTCAACACATGTCCAAAGGAATTAACAACATTTTTAAGGGAAAGAAAAGTTAAAAAGTTGATTATAGCGCAAGAAGTGAAAAATATCTACTCGCCCATTATAAAAATATGTCGCCAGTAGCAAACAAAGATGACACGAGGGTGAAAGAAAAGAAAGACGCATATGAAAATAATCGCAACTTTGAAAAGTCAAAACCCCAGTTAACCAGTTTTAAATGTGGCAAGAGGGGACATAGAGCTATGGAATGCAAGACCTATACCTTTTTCAGGAAATATAGTCAATATAAGAACTATAACAATAATAGCCGCACGAGTAATAATTGGAGAGAAAGTCCGAAGAAGGCGGCTGTAGCAATAATAAACGACGATAATAATGCGGCACGGTGAAGCGAAATCTGTAATCTTGACACCGCATCAACAAATAAGGATCAGGAATGCGATGACAGTGAAGACGTCATGGATTATGTCGATGAAGATAACAGAATCGCCTTAGCCTGCGGCAGATCAATACCTGTTATCAGGAGCACTTGCGTGAAGAGTAGAAACGTAAAGGGCAAATGTCCAAAAAGAAACAATGCCCGTAGTAAATGGGAAAATCAACGGAGCTGCTGGCAATATATTCAGGAATACAGGTTGCGACAGTGTCATCGTTAAAAGGAAATATATTTCAGCAAACCAGCTAACTGGAAAGAGAAAGCAAATACTGTTGATTGATAACACAATCAGAAATGCTCCGGTAGCCATGATTGATGTCGACTTGCCTTATTATACAGGACGTGTTGTAGCGTTAACCTTAGATGACGCTATTTACGATCTAATAATAGGTAATATCCCAGGCACAGAAATGCGGAGAACCCTGATGATCGAGCAATAACGTCATGCGGCAGGCGAAGCGATCATCTACAAGGATGAAAGAACCCATAGCCACATGAAAGTTCGACGGGGCGCATGTTGTGAGTGGATAGTGGAGTGGTTACACCGCAGGAGAAAATAATTGGTATCGGGGAGCGTGCGCGAGAGTTTTGGTAGGTTATATTATATTATTAGTGGTATTATTATTATTATTATTATTATATTATAGTGTTATATATTGTGGTGAGTGTATAGTATTCAGTGGGGTTTATGTATGATTATTATGTAGGGTTGGGTATGTATTATTATTATTATATATATTATTATTTATTATTTAATATTATTATTATTGTTGTATTATTTATTATTGTGTGTATGTGGATAATATAACTTATTCATTTGGAGGGAGTATGGGTGGAGGGGATTGTAGTATATTATATGTGTTTTGGGTTTGATATTATTATTACTGACAAAGTTTTAGTTTATGTTAATATAGTGTATTTTAAAGTGGGTCGTTCTGTGTGGTTGGTGGTGATATATATAATATATATATATAATATATAATTATATATTAATGATATATAATATAAGTAAGTATATTATGATATAGTGTATTTGGGTAGTGTGGGGATGTAGAGTGGTTGTGTAATGATATATATAGTAAGTTATTGAGGGGGGGATGGTTACTATGTGAGTTGGATGTAGCTTGAGCGTGACGTGAGCTATAATAGTATACTATATAAATAGTGGTTGTAGGGGAGGATGTGTATCTATATATAAGGTATATATAATATACTTATATATATATATATATATATATTAATATATATATATATATATACAGTGTATATATATACTATATATATATATATACTATATATATTATATATATATATATATATATAAATATATATATATATTTTATATATATATATATATATATATATATATATAATATATATATATATATATATAGATTTATATATATATATATATTATATATATATATAGTATATAATATAATATATAATATATATATATTATATATATATATATTATATATATATATATATATATATATATATAATATATATTGGGAGGAGTATGGATCCTGCTCAGAATATACATTGCATATTTATTCCCAGACACGGCACACAAGCATACCCACACCACCACAATCACACACACACGCGGCACATCACAACACACACACAGATAGATATATATATATTATACGATATATATATATTATATTATATATATGATAATATATATATATATATACTATATATAATATATTATATATATATATATATATATATTTATATATATATATATATATATATATATTATATGCAGTTATTATATATATATATATATATATAATATATATATAATATATTATATATATATATATTATATATATATATATATATATTAGCGCGGGAAGCGAGGGCGGCGTGTGGAGAGGGGTATATATAATATATATATATATATTAGATATATATATATATATTAATATATATATATATATAAGTACCCGCACTGCACCTCTATGATTTTAAGAATTACACTTGCACCGGGAAGCTTGGGAATTGTGTTACCGTACCGAACCAAAAAGTTAATTTTTGTCTCTTCGCACGCGTACCTCGTATATTTCTGTGCGCGCCCAAACAGCTGGATATTGTGTGACCGCACCGCACCTGTTGTTTGTGACGCAGTCCACACGTCCACGACCGGCACAGGGACACTGAAATTGTTACCATACGCCCACAAATATGAATCAGTCACCGTACCGCACAAAAAATCATTTTTGGTCGCCACCGCGCAGCACCAAAAGTCATTTCCTTGCGCCACCGCACCGCGTGACATGTAGAATTAGTTGTACGGGGCCGCCACTAAATGTTATTTTGGTCGCCACTGCTCTATGTTTTTCTGGGCCGCACCCGCGCTCCAACCATTCGCACCGGACGCCTTTAAATTTTCAGATCGCACCACGCTGCACCGCATCAAAATGAGTGATTGTGCACCGCACCGCACCTCTATGTTTCTATGGGCACCACTTTAATTTTAAAATATGCACTGGACTCTTAATTGTGGTATCGCCACCGCACCAAAATGAGCACACCACGTACCGCGCGCACCACCACAGGTGAGTCGGGCAACCCATTATTACTATATATATATATATATATTATATATATATATATATATATATATATATATATATATAATATATTATATATAGTATTATATATATATAATTTAATTATTATTATTTATATAGTATTATAGATATATATATATATATAGTATATATATATAGTATAGGATCACCTTTGCCAAGTGAAATTTTCGATTTAATCTACGTTGTATAAATGTGGGAAATTGAAGGTACAATGTCTTGCTATTTCTTATCAGCCAATTTTCTTACAACTTGTGATAAGTTATTTTCCTTGTAATATTCTAACAGCTCTGATTCCCATAATTTCCCACAATTTGGTAGTGGGATAGTCTTATAAGAAAAAGTTGCTTATAAGGTCCTATAATGCAGAAGGAGCCTTCTTGTGGGGACCAACATTTCCCACATTTCTCCCCACATTTGGCTTACAATTTTTTTTTGTTGGGTATATATGAAAATATATATATATATTATATATATATATTATTTATAATATATATATATATATAATAATATATTATAATATATATAATATATATTATATATATATAATATATATAGATATATATATTATATATAGAATATATATATATATATATATATATATATATATATATATATAGAATATATATATATATATATAATATATATATTATATATATATATACTATATATATACTTATATATATACTATATATATATATATATATATATATCATATATATATATATCATATATATATACTATATATATTATATATATATATATCTATATATATATATATATATATTTATATATATATATATATATATATATATATATATTCGGTAAGTTTCATTGAATTCGGCGAAAAGCGTTAGCATGTTAAACTCCGCTTGCAAAATTATTATATTTTATTTAAAAGTTTTATTTCATTTGCCTAGAATTTAAAAATATTTAATAGTTAATGTTAAAATTTAATACTTACTTTATATTAAAAAAGCAATTAAAAAAATTATAACAATTTTTATCTAAAATAAGTAATTATATCAATTTTAAACACATTTTCAATTTTAAACATTTTATTGAAAGTCTAATATATATATTATATAATATATATATATATATATATATATATATATATATATCATATATATATATTATAGTATATATATATATATGGGTTTGAACCCTTACCCTATGATGTTAAAACCAAGAGTTTTACCTCCCAGCCACGATAGGCCTACAAAAGGAAATCTTGCCAAGGATGATGATTATTGTCCCACCATCGGTTATTCTCCGGAAGATAACCGATGGTGGAATATCATTAATCCTTGTAGAACTCCTTTTAGCCTATCGTGGCTGGGAGGTAAAACCCTTGGTTTTAACATCATAGGGTTCAAACCCAAGGGACATAGATATTTATATACAATTTGATATTGATGCGAGCATATATATATATATATATTAATTATATATAGAATATAAGATACATATATATATATATATAAATATATATATATATATATATAGTATATATTATATATAAAATATATATATATATATATATATATATATAATTTTCTCTTTATTTGCCAGGACAATGTCCTAGGACCAAAATTTTTGTTTACTAAGTATAAATACAAGTTTTGGGATAAATAGTAGAATATGCTAATGGGAATTTACAATTTAAATATTTAAATGGAAAATAAGTTTTTAAAATTGTACAATAACTTATTTTTTATAAAAATTGTTATGATGTTTTTAACATATTCTTTTTTAATGTAAAGTAAATCTTGAAATTTAACATTAAACTATTAAATATTATATATATATATATATATATATATATAGTATTATATATATATCATATATATATTATATATATAGATATATATATATATTATAATATACTATATATATATATATATAGGTCCTATTCTGTTTTACGACTCCGTTAGTTTTTGATTTTTTTTTTTTTTTTTTTTTTTTTTATATTGTACTATATGATACTAACAATGAATTTCAGTGGTAACGGACATGATTCAAAAGTTCGAAATATTTTAAATAATTTTTTAAAAATCACATTTATGTTAAATATTGTTTCAAAAATGAAATATCTCAAAATGTACAACACTTACAGAAAAACCAATTACATATTTGGAATCAACGTATAAAGCTTATCACAAAAATGTAAAATAAATAAAAATAAAAAATAAAATATTTGATCATAAATGAAATATCTTGAAAAGTACGACACTTACAGAAAAACCAATTACATATTTGGAATCAGCGTATAAAGCCTATTACAAAAATGTAAAAAAAAAAAAATCTAAAGTTATAAATTACATAAATGTATAATAAAAAAAATCTAAAGTTATAATCTTAATCTTAAGTAAATGATTTAACACACCTTACAGGCAGTTATAATCTTAATCTTAAGTAAATGATTTAACACACCTTACAGGCAGTTATAATCTTAATCTTTAAGTATACAAATGATTATATGACCTTGATGTTTTTCAGTTATATCATGAGACAAGTTCTCTTTATTTACACACACAGGCAGTTATAATCTTAATCTTAAGTAAATGATTTAACACACCTTTACAGGCATTTTAATCTTTAGGACATACAAATATGTGTATAAAACAAGGAGTAACATACCAGATTATCAGTTAGGAGGGCTGACACCGCTGGGTTCTTTCATATACTATTTTGTCCTATAATATATTTTTTTTTGTATGTTCCAAGAAGGATAAAACATCAACGTACTTAGAAGGGTACTATACGTTGTCCAGCAAAAAATTCCTATAAGATCCCATCCATTCCTATCTTAATAAGGATAGGAATGGATGGGATCCTATAGGAATTTTTTTGCTGGGTGGTTCTTTTGAAACATGCACCCTGTACAATTTTTTTCCAACACGTGTTTAAAGTATAATTTCAACATAAGGAGGAATGTTGATAGCGTATACTTACTAAATCACTGGGAGAAAGCTTCCCAAAATAAAATATAATAAATATATTTTATTCATAATTCATTTTTCAAATAACATTTAAAATATGTTTAAATTTTTGTTACAATAATTACCACAAGAAACATTCTTGGAAAGTTTCCAGTAAGAAATATTCTTTGGAATTTAAAACATTTAATTAATTATTACAAATATTACCAAATCCATACCTTACAAGTAATAGTAAAAATATTTTTCACTCATTGCTTTATTAAATTTTTTACAGTCCATAAACAGTTAAAAGTAATAAACAGTTTCACTACAGTATTATTATAGTTTACTATTTTTTTATTAGCTATGTTCTTGTTTAGTAATAAAATTCCTACATTCATTTTTCATATTGTCCACCTACCTCAAACAGCAAGTTATATTGCCAATGAGCTTATCAATATTTTTAGCAATTTTTACTATACAAATTGCCACATGTTTGCCTAAAATTGACACAAACTCCGCAAACTTCAAATAAGGATATACATAGTGATAGGACAACCTAGATATACATATTATCACCTAAACGTGATAATATATACCTATAACTCTTTGTCTAATTACCATTATCTTTTTATTAGATAAAATTGGTCTCAAAATATCCAAAATATCCAGCTTTGATATTGAAGTGGAGATGTTTAGATGATTCGTCCTTTTTAACAAATTATTCTCACAATTCAATTAGCAGAAGAATATCATGCCGCCTATACAATTTTGGAATTTCAGAATCAACTATAACTACTTTATCAGTACTAGGATTAACAGGCATTCTTCATTCTACCTTATTCATAAGTTGAGTACTTTGAATAATTCATTTATTTAACTTCTTTAATAAATTATGCCTAATCAAATTTATTTCAGCTCTTCAAAGGTCAGATTTAGATGGTCATAAAGGTCAACTTAATTTTTTTTTTTTTTTTTTTTTTTTACAGATTACAGTTCAGACTGCAGATTCTTAGCCATTGTCAGACAGCGGAAGTAAAAATATTTTTTTTTGTTTTTGTTTTTATTTTTTTTTATCTAAAGAATACCCCAAGGGTAAATCGCAGAGATGGCAGTTGTCGGGGTCTCTCGCGGCCTTCCGCGGGAGCAACAGGGTAGGACTATTTCCCCTCTTCCAGGGAGGGTCTCCGGAACCCCCGCTCTTTGGTATTTGGTTGTCGCGGGGGTTCCTCCACCCTTCCCCTCCCCTACGGGGTATGGAAAACGTCCCCCCCCTCTGTTCCCCGTCGGTTCGAGCCCCCTACTTCGCCACATAATACCGTTTTACAAATTATATATATATATATAATATTATATATATATATATTTTATATATATATATATATATATATATATATATAATATATATATATATAATAATATATAATATAATATAATATATTTATATATATATATATATATATAATATATATATATAATATTATATATATATATAAATATATATATAATATATAATATTATATATATATATATGATATATAATATATATATATATATATATATATATATATAAAATATATATATATACTATATAATAATATATAATAATTATATATATAATATATATATATATATTATATATATATATGATATATATAAATATATATATTATATATTACTATATATATATAATATTATATATATATATATATATATATATATATATATATAACCTAAATTAAAAATCACTAAACTAGAATATCTATTTATGGTACATAGAGATACCCTGTACTACGTTTTTTTCGCGTAACGAGTACGCGTTAAAAAGGTCAATAAATAGACTTTGTCCGACCTTCATACTATTCGAATTTATTTAGATCCCCGTTATAAAGGAATTTTTTTTTTTTTTTTTTTTTTTTTTTTTTTTTGTAACACAATATTAGAACGAGTTAAATCGTCACTTTGTGTTGCAGTTGAAAAGCTTCAATCCGAACGGTCTATTAATTTGCCACCCATTAAAAGGAAAAAAACGAAATCTACAGACCCAACACCCACAAGTAAATCAATAACAGATTCACTGGAAGAATTTCTACAGTCCAGTAGTGATGAAGAAACACGCGCATTACCAAAAGATGTAGCAAAAATGATTGAAAACTATTGCTAAGAAAAATTAAACTACATGCAAATGATAATCCTATCAATTGGTAGAAAGTTTAGCAAAATGTTTACCCACGCTTGAGTAAACTTGCAAAGAAATACTTGGCCTATCCTCCAACTAGTGTTCCAAGTGAGAGAGTATTTAGCAATGCTGGGCTAATATATGATGAAAAGAGAAACAGACTCTCAGAAGAAAAGGCAGAAAAATTGATGTTTCTGAAGCACAACCTTCCTATATTTGAATTTCAATACTAGTGCAATATATATATATATATATATATATATAATATAATATATATATATATAATATAATATATATATATATATATATATATATATATATTATATATATATATATATATATATATATAATTCCATTGTAAAATCTCTTCATTAAAGGCGCGGAGGTTGGGGAAAGGGTTGGATGGGGCTGCATTGATTGGATCCCCGTCCCGTACCCTGGTAACACAATTATATTAATAAATTGTGGCTAAACTCGGATATATATAATATTATATATATATATTATAATATATATATATATATATATATATTATATATATATAGTATATATATATATATATTATATATATATCAAAACATTCGTATCCGATCCGCATCCGGCGGATATTAAAAATCAATAATGACAGTTTTACATTGGAAATAGTTCTCACCAGATCATTAATATATATATTATAATATATATATATAATAATATATATAATATAATATATATATATATATATTATAAAATATCATTATATATATATTATTATAAACAAATATATATATTAATAATATATATATATTGATCTATATAATATTTTAGATATACATATTATTATATTAATATTATATATAATATATATATATATATAAATATATATTAAATGTATTAAAACGGTATTTTTCATCACAAAAAATTTATTTATAATATATATATATATATATATATATATATATATATATATATATATATATATATAATAATATATATAATATATATATATGTCTATATATATATTAATATATATCAAAAACTAAACCTTATTTATAAATAATATATATATAATAAATATAATATATTTCGACCCCTAGATACATCTATTTATGTATCATAGATGCTACCTTGGGCGTTAAGTAACTTTGTCCATATATATATGGGTCTATCCATTTTTTGCGTACCAAAATAATGGAAGTTGGCCGCTCGATAATTTTTGAAAACTTTTATATTTTGCATGGCGTTAATGTTATCCCTGGCAAGTTCAAAACCACCATTCGTTTTTGTAGATTTACTCTGGTTGTAACAGGGTGAGCCAAAATGTTTGACCAGGTGGAGCAAAATTTATCACTTAATAGAGGTAACATTTTAAGTCATATCTCCATATTGGTAATTCTTATACCAAATTTCATAGAGAGTGATTTGTTAGGGATACTTTAAGGTACATTTGGCCTTTCCTTGTTTTTTTTGGGAAAATAATATTTCACCATGAAAATGAATCCGAAAAATTGTGTTAAAAATCGAAGAAATTTCCATTTTCGTGGGTGTATTATTAAAAGAAGGAAATAATTTAACGATATAAAATTTTGTGTGATGATACATACTAAAGTATGGTTTAACTTAAATCTTATTTGAAGTTTGGTAAATATTTTTAAAAAAATTTACAGGGTGTCCAAAAATCAAATTTTCGGAAAATCGGTAACTTTGAACTTTAATATCTCTGATGGGGTAAGTGCTAAAAATCTGAAATTTTCACACATTATACTACTACCATAGATGTTCCTTTACCTGCAATATTGACTTTGGTATTTGCTTGTTTTAAGAAATACAGCCATTCAAAAATGCCAAAAAAAAATTTTTTTTTAAGTTGTGTTATGATAGCATACGTAGGCCTACTCGTAATATAAAGTACCTATATTGTTAAAGTGTGTAAATATTATTATTATTATTAGAAATTATTAAAATTTATTGTCATAATTCTTTTTTTTTCAATTTTTATTTAGCAAAAAACAATGAAAATAAAATTCATAATTTTGGAAAAAATTCACGTTTGGAAAATGTCAATAAAATATAACTTAGACTTGTGTTTTTCTATCCAAATTAATACTATAACATTATTAAAATCTACTTAACATTTAAATTATAATTAAAATTAGTTTGACAAACACAGACGTTAATAATATTAATGTAAGCGCCGACATTATTCAGTTATGCAAGCTTAAGATTTTTGAAGTGTGCTTGTGTTCGCTCTTACCATGTGATTGTATAAAAAAAATTAATATATATGGCCTCTTTATTTTAAAAAAAATTTTTGTGTGTGTGTTATTTTATTTTTATATATATATATATATATATATATATATATATATATATATATATATATATATATTATATAATATATTATATATATATATATATATATATATAATATATATATATATATTATCCGTATAATATTATTATAATATTAATATATAATATTATATATATAATATATATATATATATATATATATATATATATATATATATTAATATATATATAATATATTATATATATATATATATAATAATATAATATTATATATATATATATATATATACGGTATTATATAGTATTATATATATATATATATATATATATATATATATATATATATATATATATATATATATATATTATATATATATTATTAATTTGTTTTTTTTTTTTTTTACTAGTAATTAATTACTTAGTAACTAGTAACTACTAATCAGTAAATTAGTAGGAAAATCGGTCAAAAATCGCCGTTTTTTTTTTAATGAATCATGAAAAATCGAAATTTTAAGTTACATCTTTACTTAATAGTTTTTTCTCACATTTGGAGTTTCCTTAATGTTATAGAATAATGAAAATAATAAAAATATCGAAATAAATATTTTTAAATTTTTTTTTAAAAATTCCATTTTCAAAAAATTGAATTCGGGAAAAACCGGTCAGTGGCGTCGGGGAGAAACGGTCATTAAATATTATTACGTCTGTGTTTATCCAAACTAATTTTAATTATAATTTAAATGTTAAGTAGATTTTAATAATGTTATAGTATTAATTTGGATAGAAAAACACAAGTCTAAGTTATATTTTATTGACATTTTCCAAACGTGAATTTTTTCCAAAATTATGAATTTTATTTTCATTGTTTTATGCTAAATAAAAATTGAAAAAAAAAGAATTATGACAAAAATTTTTAATAATTTCTAATAATAATAATAATATTTACACACTTTAACAATATAGGTACTTTATATTACGAGATCCTACGTATGCTATCAAACACAAACTTAAAAATTTTTTTTTTTTTTGGCATTTTTTAATGGCTGTATTTCTTAAAACAAGCAAATACCAAAAGTCAATATTGCAGGTGAAGGAACATCTATGGTAGTAGTATAATGTGTGAAAATTTCAGATTTTTAGCACTTACCCCATCAGAGATATTAAGGTTCAAAGTTACCGATTTTCCGAAAAATGGATTTTTGGACACCCTGTAAATTTTTTTTAAAATATTTAACAAACTTCAAATAAGATTTAAGTTAAACCATACTTTAGTATGTATCATCACACAAAATTTTATATCGTTAAATTATTTCCTTCTTTTAATAATACACCCACGAAAATGGAAATTTCTTCGATTTTTAACACAATTTTTCGGATTCATTTTCATGGTGAAATATTATTTTCCCAAAAAAAAACATGAAAGGCCAAATGTACCTTAAAGTATCCCTAACAAATCACTCTCTATGAAATTTGGTATAAGAATTACCAATATGGAGATATGACTTAAAATGTTACCTCTATTAAGTGATAAATTTTGCTCCACCTGGTCAAACATTTTGGCTCACCCTGTTACAACCAGAGTAAATCTACAAAAACGAATGGTGGTTTTGAACTTGCCAGGGATAACATTAACGCCATGCAAAATATAAAAGTTTTCAAAAATTATCGAGCGGCCATCAGCGGTACGGAAAAAATGGATTGACCCATATATATATATATCAAATACCTTATATATATATATATATATATATTATATTAATATATATATATATAATATATATATATATATATATATATATATATATATTATATAATAGTAATATATATATATAATATATATATATATTATATATATATATATCATATATAGTATATATATATATATATATATTACTATAAAAACACTTAGTTGCTAACTAGGTAGAATTATTTTAAACAACACATTAAAAACACTTTACTAGAAAATATAAAACTGATAAAATTAATATGTTAATTTTATCAGTTTTATATATTTTAGAAAAGTGTTTTTAATGTGTTGTTTAATATAATTCTACCTAGTTAGCAACTAAGGGTTTTTAAATAGTAAATATATAAAGCGAGATTAGCTTGAATTCCAAGCATTGGTATAAATATAGTATATATAATATATAATATATATTATATATATATATATATAACAATATATATATAATATATATATATATATATAATGGATATATATATATAGTCGTCCCTCGTAGAACGCGGGGGTTAGGTTCCTGACCCCCTGTGTTATAGGCGACATCGCGTATAACTTTAACCCATCTGAAAAATCATTGATTTTAAAAATTTTACCTTTGTATAAGGTGAATAAAACAGCAGTATTTTATTTATCCTTAATAACAATTGAATAAATTTGCGGATATAATGTTATTTACAGTACAGTATATAAACATTTTAATGACTAGTTAATTAGTAGGATATTTTTTACATTACAGTACAGTACTATACATATCTTAAATTGAGCAAAAAAGTTTTAAATGAAAAAATATACAATGTATAAACCTATAAATATGTGGAGATAAATTTTTTTTTATATATATTTAATTGAATAGCCTAAGTACTGTAAAATAAAATTTTAAAGGTAAGAAAGAAAAAATAGCACAAAAGTAGCTTCTTTCAAAGTGTAAATGAAGTTGAAGGAGTAAGAGATGAAGGCGGTTCGGAATCTGTAGATTGCATTGGCTGCTTTTTTGAGAAAAACATTGTTATCGGAAACTGAAGCTTTTGCCTTTTAGCTCACAAATATTTATTTTTATATTTTTATATCTTTGTAACATATGTATGTATTACAGAATTTTTATTTTATTTTTGCATCTTTAATTTTAATTTTTATTATCTTTTTTAACATATGTATTCCAGAATTTTAATTTTACTTTTTAACTTTTTACCAACAGCGGTTTATCAAGACCGCGATCTACGAGAGACGACTGTATATATATGTTTTTTTTACGGGAATACTATTCCCGTGCCAAAAATAATAGAAAACAAAAAGAATAAGATATAAGAAATATTAACATAAACATTAAAGAATCATATATTTATGCCACTATTAATTATATATTTAAAACTGCAAATTCATTTAAATTTTTTACAAGAAATAAATTTTTGTAAAAGAAATTTATGTTTCCTAAATATATTTGTTAATATTACATTTATTTTGTGTTTAAACAGTAACTACTAAAATTATTTTTAAATGTAATTTTATATATATATATATATATATATATATATATATATATATATATATATATATATATATATATATATATATATATATATATATATATAATATATAAATATATATATATATTTAGCAGCTTTATCAGCCGCCAAATGCTATCTGAGAGTTCCAGCGGAAAATACTGTCTGAAGAAGCTAGCAAATAAAAAGCACACAGCTAGTTGACTTCAAGCCAATATGAAAAAGAAACACATTAAAACTATTAAAAAAATGTATGTTTATAATACGTAGTAATTAGTAATTACTCCTTCAGTATCTATCGATTGATGTATCTTTTTCAATTTTTCTACTAATAAACCCCTAAAAACGTCGTCTGGCACAAATAAGATCAGTTTTTTATTCGACCAAAGATTTAGGGGCAAGTGCCCCCTGCCCCCTGCATACGCCCATATATATATATATATTATAATATATATATATATATAATATATATATATATATATATATATATATATATATATATATATATATATTATATATATATATATATGTAAAAAATATATATTCGTCTGACCTTTGATATTCGATATATTATATATATTAATTATATATATATATATATATATATATTATATATTTATATATATACTATATATATATATATATATATATATATAATATATTATATATATATTAAATCTGTGTCTATCTAACCACACTTTTTATCCTAACCTAGACTTAAAAGCCGTACAGTACGACCTATCTAGACGGATCGTCGTTGCCGTAGGACCTAGACCTAACCTAGATTGATTGTCGTTGCCGTAAACCTAGACCTAGTGTACCTAACCAAACCTTATCATAACCTAACCTAGATAGTTTGTCTTTAAGTAAAAAATTAATAATATTTAAGTTTAATAAATAATCAACTCACGACTTATGGATAATTCCTTGCTATACCTTCCAGGAAATGTTCAAATCTGTCATCTTTAGGAATCTTTTTATATTTGACCTACAAAATTAAGAAATGTTTAAAAAAATCACCAATATATAAATATATATATAAATATATATATATATTATATATTATATATATATATATATATATATATATATAATATATATAATATATATATAATATATATATATAAGAGGAAATTTTTAAACATATATTAAATTTACATCACAGTTCTTACGTCAATATATGTTCAAAATTTACTAAATGTTCATTTGGCCTTAATTTCTTTTCAAAGTTAATTTATAATGTGCCAAAACTCAAATACTTTGTAGTTTGATTAAGTTTCAAATAATTTATAAAATGTTCAATTTCAAATTTAATTTACAGTACACTTCCTGCCTCTATAAGTTCTTAAACAATAGTGTAGAAAACCCAATCAAAATAAAGTATTGCGAATGGGGATTGTATAATAGAT
>JABUQX010059653.1:15000-20000 GCA_015478945.1 Trachelipus rathkii | reverse complement strand
TCCATTATCATCTATAAATGGTAAGAATTTTGCCAAAATATGCCTTTTTGGCAAGGCTTCTTTCTTTTTTATTTTGTATTGTATATCATGAAATTCTTTATTTTGTACATATTTGTAAATAGCCTTTTCTGCATCTTTTAATTCTGTAATTGTCATAGCACCTTTATTCCAGGTTTTTTTATGCAAATTTTCTTTAACTCTTAAAATCCATGCTACCTTTGTTTTTAATTTCATCCAATCTGAGACAGAATGTATGAGCTTGTCTGTTGAGCTTTCTTGGAGTTGTATGGCCATCACTGGTTTACTTTTTATAATTTCATCATTTTCATCATCTAATTTATTTTCTTTATTTTGCTCAGGCCATTGAGCTTTGTCTTTGTACAAAAATTCTGGACCAGTGCTCCATAGTTTATTGTTCAAAAACTCATTAACAGATATCCCTTTACTTGCTATATCTGCTATATTTAGCTTACCTGGTACATAATTCCATTGGCTTATATCTGTTTGTGATCTAATATAATTAACTCTATTATGGACAAATCTTTTAAACCTTTTTGATTCATTTTTGATATATATATTGCAATACAATTTCACTATCTGTCCAAAAATACTCTTTGTTTATGTTCATATCTAATTCATCTTTCAAAATTTGGTGTATGTTAACTGCTAATTTGGCTGCACTCAATTCTATTCTTGGGATAGTTAACATCAAATTTTTATTTAATGGTATCAATCTTGTTTTAGAAAACACCAATGAACAATATATTTCATTATTCTCTCCAATGAACCTTATATATGCTACTGCAGCATATGCAATTTGTGAACCATCTGAAAAATAATGTAGTTCTACCCTTTTATACTTTAGACAATTTGGATTGTATGGCCTAGGAACTTGAAAATCATTTAGCTTATTAACATCACTTAGCCATTTTATGTAACTTTTTTTTATATCTAATGGAATTTCATCATCCCAGTTAACTTTTCTATCGCATAAATTTTGAAATATCTTTTTAGCTACTAGTAGCACTGGGCTAATAAATCCTAGTGGATCATATATGGAAAAAATGCAACTGAGTATACTTCTTTTTGTCAAATTTTTATTTTGTATATCTACCCTAGCTTTCATTAAATCTATTTCTGGGTCCCAACTTAAGCCTAATACTTTTTGTAAAGGCAATTTATCTAAGGATAAGTTTATTTCTTTAAAATCTTTGCTTAAGTCTTGTTTATCAATATTTTCTAAAAATTTCTTTGAATTACTAGCTACTTGATGCAGATTAAAACCACTAATTTTTAAAATTTCTTTAACTTCTTTATAAACTGCTACAGCCTCATTTTCTGATTTCACAGACTTTAAACAATCATCAACATAGAAATTTCTAAGTATGGTATCTTTGGCTAACTTACTGAATTTTTCTGCTTCAATTACATTTGTAGTTTGTTTCAAAACATAATTTGCTATAGAAGGAGAGCTCACACTTCCAAATATATGAACTTTAACCCTATATTCTTCTGGAGTTTTATCTAAATTACCATCAGGAAACCATAAAAAGCGCTGATAATCTTTATCTTTATCAAGTACCTGTATTTGATAAAACATCTTCTCTATATCTGCTATGAAAGCATTATTTCTCTTTTCTGAACCTTAAAAGGATGCCTTGTAGGTTAGAAATATAGTCTGGCCCTGTGAGTAAACTATTATTTAAAGAAATACCATTGTATGGCAAAGCTGCATTAAATACTACTCTCAATTTTTTCTTTTGTGGATGGATTACACTATGGTGTGTTAAATAGAATCTGTCATTGTTTAATAATTCATGTTTCTCAATCTTTTCTGCAAAATTAAGTTTTAACATTTCATCTATGTTATCACAATATTGTACAAAATATTCTTGGTCTTTTAAAAATTTACTTTTTAATGAGAACAGTCTTGCTAATGCTTGATTTTTGTTATTAGGAAAATGCTGAATTTCTTTTTTAAATGGTAAACCAACTTGAAATTTACCTGTAATTGTTCTTTGTAATGTATTTTCAACCTTATTCTTCCACTTCAAATCTTCTACACTTTCACAGACTTGCTCAGGATTCTTTTCAGAAAACTCTCTTGAGCAATATTTTTCAAGCAAATTATCATCTTCTTGTTGTATTTGGGTCTTATGACATCTTAAACTCATGAAAGCTGGTATACCATCTGGTGTCGAACCTTGTAAAGCCCATCCAAATGAATACTTAACTGCAAAGGGATAGTTATAATGACCTTCTACTACTTCTATAGGTTTTAACAATTTACTCTGGTTCATTCCTATTAATAATCCAATTTTTGATTCTATGAAATTGAAGGGCACATGACTCAAGTATTCTAATCCATTTATATCATTGATAGATGGACTCTCTTCTATTTTAAAGGGCCAATTTTCTTTACAATATACATTATTTATGGTTTCAGATTTCCTCATCTCAATATCATAAATTTCTAGATTGTTTAATATGTATGTCTTTATTTTATGTTGCCCATACATAGTAGTAATATCTATATCTTTCTGAGGTTTCATATATGACATACCTAATTCTGTGGCTATATTTAAATCCATAAAGCATGCTGATGAATATGTATCTAGACCCATGTATGTCTTAATCACTTTATCTTTACCTTTAAGCTTAATTTTAACTGCTACTGCAGGATAAAATAGCTTTTTGTTACTTACTTTTGTCTGAAAGGTTTTTGCTTCATTACTTCCTGATTCTTTTGACTCTACCTTTTTATCTTTATCCTCTAAATTAACAGTAAGTGCTGTTGATGAGGAATTTGAGCCATCTTGCTCTTTGGCACTATCTTTTTCTCTATGCAGAAATGTTAAATGTTTGCTTTATTTACATTTTTCACATTGTTTCTGCGTCTTTTCACAATTACTCACTATAAATGATTTGCATCTGAGACACTGTAAAGCATAATTTATTGTCTTTAATGAACTTTGTTATTTCATCTTGGCTTTGTTTTTCTAGGATTTTTACATTTATTTATACTATGATTGTCTTTTTTACAAAAGTTGCAAAATTGTGATTTATTATTATTATTATTACTACTACTATAATTCTTTTTATTGTCATTATTATTATTCCATTTATTATTATTATTATTATTATTATTATTATTATTATTATTATTACTTATTATTCATATTATTATTATTATTTATTATTATTATTATTATTATTTTCTTTTGTATAAAGTGATTTACCTTTTTCACTTTGTAATTTGGTTTGTTTGGGTTTTGTACCAATGCCAAGTTCTCCGAACAAAGGTGTATTCATTATTCTTGCTTCTTTTTCAACAAACTTTGTAAATGTACTAAAGCTTACCTTTTTATTTTCTTCATACATACTATCAACTTTATATCTCCACTTATCACGTTGTTTGTAGGGAAGTTTTTTAACTATTCTATAAATAGCACCAGTAGAGTTCAATTCATTCAATGGAGTAATATTTCCCATTGCATTATTGATAGAGTCTAAAAACAAAGAAAAATCTGCCATAGCTTCACCATCTTCATTCTTAATTTCGTTCCAGTCTTCTAGCTTTTTTAGGTATGTATTAGCAATAACTTGTTCATTTCCATACTGTTTCTCGAGCGTTTTTTCTACTGTCCTTCTTTATAAACTTATATTTTCCATTCCAAAATGCATTACAACTTTCTTAACTATATTTTCTGTTTCAACCTTCTGCTAATACCTTTGATCTAAATAGGAAAAAGTTTTGTTCATTTCATTCACATTTTCCTTCTGATATTGGTTTTTTAAAATAACTAGCATAAAACTCTTTAAATTTAGTTGGATCATTTCCATTAAATATTTCAGGCTCACATGTTGGAAGAGGATTATAAATAGGCCTACTCACTTCTAACTTTTGTTTTAAAATTTCTACTAATTTAGACTCCTCCTGATTATTATTTTCACCTATACTATTTATTTTAGTTTGTGTTAAATTTACATTTTTATCCTCAGTTTTTACAGAGGTATCGCTAATACTGAAAATTGGATTTTCCAATTTTTCTTCGATTTTTATTAAACTTTGTTCCAAATTTTTTATATGACTTCTGTGTTGGTACAAATCCAAACTTTCTAGTTCCCTTTTTTTTTTGCAAGTATTGTCAATTGCTTCTTGCTAATTTTATTTTACTGTTTCTATCTCACGAGTAAAACAAAATTGGGCTATTGCACTTTTTCGATACTAGCTTTACACGTGCTGTTACTCAACTTTACTGATACATCTGACTAGCACTGTCTTGTGGCCTAATCTTTGGTTCGCTACTTTATTCATGTTATTTTGAAATACTCATTTTTTAACTTCATTACCATTATGGGCTTTAGTTTTAATTGTAAGCCACTGGCTGTATTTTATCTGCCCTACCCAGATTCACTAAAGCAATTTTTGAGAGATTTCGACCTTTGCTTCTAATGTTAATTTCAATCCGTTTTTTAATTTCGGGACTTAAATCTAAAGTCATTAAGGAAAGCATGCCATAATTTGCCTTTAATAATATTAATTTTAAAGGTAACCGCTGGCTAATTTTCCTGAAGGAACTTAAAACCTCCTTCAGTTGTTTCTATTTCATCTTGATTGTCGATACCTTTTAATCATACGAAACCAGAGTCTCACATTTTTTTTTTTTTTATTGTTATTGATAGCGCTTTTAAAAACTAAATAATAAAAAAAAAAAAAAAAATACTAAAAACTAAATATTTATCAAATTCATTCACTCATAAAGGAAGGATGTTATTTTTTAACACAATTTATATATACAGATAAATTTTATATTTCGTATATGAAAGTTTACCTATATATATTTTTTTATTTATTTTATTATTTTTATTTTGCTATACTTATTTATACTTATTGTCAATCGGATGACGATCATTCCTCACATCTGAGTGACAGCTTTGTGTTCTTCATCCAAGCTTCTAATTAGAAGAACTATATTGAAATTGCATCAATGAGAAAT
>JABUQX010059653.1:0-5000 GCA_015478945.1 Trachelipus rathkii | reverse complement strand
TGTTTCCAGCTGCTCACAAATCTAAACATAACATAACTAAGAACTCGTCCCTCACTCACAACATAACCTTACTCTTAAATCATACGCTTTACTTTCAAACCTCCTCCCTTTTACAACACCCTCCCTGCCATAATCTCTCATTACCAATCCCTCTCAAACGTCTCTTCTGATTCGCCACACAAAACCACATCATCCGCATATAATAGGGTTAGGGCACCACTCCACTTCATCTCATTCTCCATCATTCTAACACCATTTCCTGCCATCCCCACCTCGTATTCTTTCCATCCATATACCAATTGAATAACCAAGGAGACATAACAACAACCCTGTTCATCTCCGCTATAAATCCTAAACCAATCACCATTGACACAATTTATTCTTACCACACGCTTCACTATCGTATACCATACTTTTGATATTCCATTCAGAAGCGTACCACCAACACCATATATCACTAAACACCTGCCATAACGCCATTTCTTATCCTAACCCTATCATACCCTTGTTGCAAATCCATAAAACCTAAATAATATTTATTCTTCTTCTCCCTCATATTTCTCAAATCGATTGTTTCATGTTAAGATTTGATCCACACCATCCATACCCACTCCTAAAAACGCACCTTGTTCTTCAACCAATCAGTCCCTCAGTCACTCGAACCACTCTTTCGTACCAAAATACCAGCATATACTCTTACCCATACCAACACTCAATAAACTTATTCCCCTAATAATTTCTTGACAGTTTCCCTTTTTCTCCCTTAACCCTTATATAAAGAGGTACTTTACCGCTTCTCCTCCAATCCCTTGAGAAACGTATACGCCTCTATAAACGCTTTAACACAACTTCCAAATCCAATCAATCACCACCATCTCGCCTACCGGTTTTGAACCGTTCTCAAGTCATCTCGTCAGTTATACCCTGCAGCGTTAATCTTTATGCAACTTTTACACGCTACCCATACCTCCTCCTTACTAATAACCTCATTCCCAAAAATCCCTATTCCTTCTTGCACCATCAAAACCCACACCACATTCCACTTATACACCTCATTCATTACTGTTAAATTGTGCCAAGAATTGTCGAAGTTGAGCTTTTCCCACTCACGCTCACATTCCATTTTACATCAGTTCAAATAAGCCGCCATCCTTATATCATATATTCATAAGCAGGATTCCCTTATTCTCATTCTTAACATTTTGCGCATCCTTCCATAGAAGAGCTTCAAATTCCCTTGTAAGTCCCCATTCATCTCCTTCCAAACTGTTCATTTACCTCTTGTTTCTCCTACGTATACACCTTTTTAGTATTTCTTTTTTCACTCCTTATATACATAGTCCAAGCAGCCTTCTTTCGAAACTGAATCAGTGCCTCTAGTGTAGAGGAACGGGTTTTTGTCTGCTGCCGCCTTCATCACCTCCTTCGGCAGGTGTTGGTAATACGGATGTGCTTTTGGAATCCACGCCAGCCACACTCCCATAGCTACCTTTGCACTACATTACAATTGCTATTCCTTCTTATTTTTCCCCAGATTTGTTCAGTATTCCAACTTGTTCACATTCAACCAATTTTACTAGCGAGCTCTTACATCTTAATCCTTATTGTCTTTTCATCACTTAACTTCTCGTCTTCTTAATTTACCCACTTTCCTTCCGTATCACCTTCCTCTTCATCCAAGCCCCCCACTAGCTTAATTTTACATAGAACAACATAATGATCCGATAATCCCATTCCTAAACCCCTAACTGATTTAACAATCCAAACACATACATTCAACATCTCCTTCTTCACCAAACACAAAATCAATCATATTGTTTCACTTCGGATACCCAATCTCTACCACACCAACTCAAGTATACTATATGAGATACTCTTTGGTGTCCTTTTAAAAGAAATATTACTCTTACACATATACCGTCTCTCTTCACAGAATCATTCACCCTTCCTTACCATTCTCATTTTTCTCCCAGCCACCCCTAAATCCGACCTGTATACCATCCCTTTTATTGATCACACTATCCAACCATTTCAGGTCCCCACACTATCAAATCTGAAGCTCCTACTCAACCCCATACCGAACAGTCATTTCAGATTACCCAAAAATCGTACCTTCTTCAACGTTATCCCATCAGACATTGGACCAATTACGTCACAACCACACATACCGTTGGACCTTTTCAAACTTAAATTTAACCCATTAATTGAATGTCTCTTTCAAGATTGTAATTTCAACTTATTAAATTTCAATGTCATATTTTTGCGATTGTAAAATATCATCACTATGTTCCAACTTTTTGGCCATATCGGTTATCTGTTTCAGTAACTGCTTTAAGTCAAATGTTCGTTTAAAAACCATTACGTTACTCGTCGAACACTTAATGCTACAAAACGCGAATGGTGCCGGAATCGTGTTTTTTAAACAATCAGAGTGAATAAATTATAAATATAAAAATAAATTACAAGTGAGGTTATTGATTTACGTTAAAGTAAGCGTATGGTTTTTGAGTTACCTAAGTTTACATAGATTTTAAACTTTTATAGATATATTATTGAAGGTGTTAAAAGAGATGTGTTTTTATTTACTTATATGTTTCAAATTTGACATCTACGCAGTTTAATTGACTTTTATTGAAAATGATATTCGGAAATCCTATAATGCAAAATTACGATAGTATATTGCAGGGCTGGCAGGCACGATAAACGAATATGATCCCAACTTTTCCCCCAAAATTTTATTTTTTGAAGAAAACTGATGATACGTTGCGTAATCATTTTTTTTCTCCTCACTTATTCCGAATGAAAATCAATTTTCAGGGCTCGTTATAGTGACAGGCGAGAATTACGTAATTATCTATTTTACTTTAGACTAATATAAATTTTTTGTATACTAATGAGCCCGTTCAAAAAATAAAAAAAAAATTCCATTTCTTTTTTTCTTTTTTGCTTTTTTTTTTTTTTTTTTTTTTTTTTAAAACTATGCCTTAAACAGGGAAAATATAGAGCTCGGATATAAAAAGAAATATATCTAAATAAAAAAAATCTGTGTTATAGTTGACCCAGACTGCCATAAAGCTCGTGAATTTCATCCTGATAACATTGAGCAGAATAAAAAAATTAGCGCAATTATTCATTTAAAAAAAAAAAAATAAAAAGTAGCTTGTGAAATTCGACATTGCTTAGCACAAATTTCAAAAAATTCAAAAAAATTATTTCATGGATTCTCTAGGTAATAGACCCATCTATATATATTTGAAGTTTGAAGTCATTTCGAAAAAAATTGTTGGAGTTTGAATTGAAAAATGTTCATAAAACATTGTTTTTTCAAAAAAATTCAGAAAATTCTGAATAAGTGAATACAGACAACAGAAAAAAACACCGAAAAAACAACGACATTCAGATATCATAAAAAGCTTAGCAGTTTGCCTATTAATATGAATTCAAAAATCGTTATGAAAATTAAGAAAATTTTATGATCCATATTAGGAGGGGGTTAAATTGGGGCTCGCCCGTGAGCTCAAATTGAACCTCCACCTATACATACTTCAAGTTTTACAAATGAAATTGTGAAATAAGTGAAACACTAACTCATCTCTCATCTCTCTCTCTCCTCTCTCTTCTCTCCTCTACTCTCATACCTTCTCTCTCGCTCTCTCTCTCTCTCTCTCTCTCTCTCTCTCACCATAATAAAAATATATATATATATATTACTATATATATATAATTATATATAATTAATTATATATATAATATATTAATATATATATATATATATACTATATATATAATAATATATATATATATATAATATATATTAGGACCTTATGAGTTATATAAACCGCTGTTTAAATAAATGTTTAATATGTAAAAAAAATTATCTTTTAGTATTTGTGATATTAACAAATAAATTAAAAATAGATAAGAATAATACGAAATTTAAGGAATATTAATAACAATTAAATAATAAAGTAAGCAACAACCGTACATTATTGCGGAGAAAGAAAATGTTCTTTAGTGTTAACAAGTTGAAAGAATTAAACAGGAGGGTAAAAAATAATGTTCAGGGGTAAATAAAATTCCGCGTCTTTATTTTTTTTTTAAATAGTATATATTGATTTCTGTTGTATACTAACAAAGGGACGTATCATAGGCCTGAACTAGAGGTTCCTTAACTAATCTAAACATATATAGGATCGACGTCTGCAAGTAAACTAATACCTTAACCTATATGGATCCGACGATGCATGGTAAAACCTATATACCTAACCTAGATGGATCATTACCATTGCGCGTAACTATTTCTCTTGTTTAGGGTTTTTCTAAGAATAAGATTTAAGCATTTCAGAAAAATTATGGAGTCTTCTCACGTATCCCCGTTAACTGCCAACGTACGAATGCTTAAAAAAGTACGATTTTATTAAATAATTACCTTTTTATTACATTGTAAAGTTATTTGATCCTTGTTTATTCCGTCTCAATTTATTGTTTAGTATCCAGTATATATAACAATATTATTGAAATATATATATATATTATAATATATACTTACTATACTATAATATATATTATATATATATATTATATATATATATATATATATAAATATATATATATATATATATATATAGTATATAATATATATATATAAATATATATATATATATATATATATATATATATATATATATATTATATATATATATATAATTAATGTATATCATATTATATATATATATATATGATATATATATTATATATTAACTATAATATATATATATATATATATATATATATATATATATATACTATAACTTACCTGTAAATCAATAAGGATATATTATATATAAAATATATATATATTATATTATATATAATTATATATATATATATATATATATATAAATTATATATATATATATATTATATATATATTATATTATAATATATATGTGTGTTGCGCTCAGGGCCAGTGTGTGTGTGTGTGTGTGTGTATCTCTCTC